>PVHT021183632.1:6608679-6619668 GCA_004024745.2 Catagonus wagneri
CCACTTGGGGACACACAGGGGACCTAGTGGAAAAGGAGCCCCTGCCTCCCAGTCCCCTCTGAGGGTGTCTGCTCCCCCAGCATGAGGGGACGGCTTCTCCCTGGACAGCGCCTCCCCCGTCGGCAGCTTCCCCACCTCGGAGCCCAGCAACCCAGGCTTCTCCCCCTCGGTCCTCCACGTGCCTGCTGTGTGACCTGGGGAAAGCCCCTTCCCCTCTCTGTGCCCACTTTCTCCACTGGGGAAACTGGGAACCATTCCAGCCCTTGCTCGAAGGCTGAGAGGAGCCCAGGGCATCCTCCTGGATGATGGGAGCCCAGGAGGTGCCCGCCTCGGGGAGGGGACAGAGCAGCAGAGACAGAGGGCAGGAGGCAGGCCACATGGGGGGGAGGAAGGACTGGGTGTCCTCTGCCTCAGAGACTGAAAGGAGCTTTGCTTTTCAGACATGAGTGCAGAGCGGAGGTCCCTCTTCCTGGCTCTGGGGCTCCTGGTGGCCGGGCTCTGCTCCCGGGTCTACTGCCTCCCAGTGGATGACCTTGAATCAAAGCATGTGACCCAGCATGACCAGCACAACGGGGCACCCTTGGACCACCACGCCGTTGTCTCCAGCAACACCGACTTCGCCTTCAGCCTCTACAGGAAGTTGGCCTCACTGACCCCCAATAAGAATGTCGTCTTCTCGCCGCTGAGCGTCTCCATGGCCTTGGCCTTCCTGTCCCTGGGGGCCCGAGGCACCACCCTGACAGAGCTCCTGGAAGGCCTCAAGTTCAACCTCACGGAGACCCCCGAGGCAGAGATCCACCGGGGCTTCCAGCACCTGCTCCAGGCACTCAGCCGACCCAGCAACCTGCTGCAGCTGAGCGTGGGCAACGCCATATTCGTTGACGAGCACCTGAAGCTGCTGGACAAGTTCAGGAACGATGCCCATGAGCTGTACGCCTCTGAGGTCTTCTCCTCCAACTTCCACGATCCCAAGGCTGCCATAAAGTTTGTCAATGACTATGTGAAGAACAAAACGAAGGGGAAAATTCCGAAGCTGTTCGATGAAGGTGACTCCCTCATAGAGATGGTCCTGGTGAATTATATCTACCTTAAAGGTGGGTGCCTGCACTGGGGTTCAGAAGGAAACACACTTTTTTTCCTGAGCCTTCAGGATTATTACGTCCTGGCTCAGCCAACTCTGTCTTTAGGCACAATGTTATAGAGGGAAGTTTGGGCACCAAGGCCCTGCCCCGACCCATAGGTTTTGCTTGTCTTGTGATTTTTCCAAATTAGTGGCATCATTACAGGACAAAGGGCAGGGGAGGGAACCCTTTGTGTGTACCAGAGGGTCACTTTCTAGTCTGACTTAAATTGGCTGCCAGAAATAATGAATATCCATTCATATCACTCTTGAGCAACCAAGACCTTCAGCCTCTCGTAGATGCGGTGGTTTTGAGCAGGTCTGAGAAGGCCTCCACTGGGCACACCGTGGACCACTTCTGACCTGGGCTCTGTCCATTCCAGGGGACCAGGTTTCTGGAGGCTGAGGTGGGGCAGGCGCCCTTCTTCACCGTGAGACACCCTCTGAGGAGCCTGCTCATCTCCAGCTTCGTCCATTCTTCTAGCACCCGGAGGGTGGGGGGGGCAAGGCCAGGATACGGGAAAAGCCTTGGCAGAAAGTAGGTTCCTAGAGGGAACTTGGCCCAGATCCTAGGGGTTCCAATCCCAGTCGCGGTGATAGGAACTGCAAAGTTCAGCCCAGAAACTCATCAAGGGCAGAAAGAAGGCAGATAACTTCTGCTCGAGAAGCCTGCGGTGCAAACAGGGGACACAAAAAGTAACACTGGTGAGGTGTCTGAGACACTGGCTTCGGCTGAGCCCAGGGTGAAGGGTCTTGGTTCACTGCTGTCACCTGTAAATGAAGGCCTGGAACTGAAATTTTCTAGAACACTAAACCAGGCCTGTCCTGCTATGTCATTCTTCGAGTTTTCTGTGCTTACTTGGACTACGGCTCCATCCCGTTTGAGGGTGCGCACCTCCAAAGTCTCTGCAGGGACACACCTGCCCCCCAGCTTTCCTTCCACTCCTGCTTCTAACAGGGGACGCAGGCAAGGGCAGAAAATAGGAAGTGGGGGGACCGCACACTCTGGGGAAGCCCCGGGGCTCTGCTCTGCCCTAGAAGCTCCCCCACTGAGGGCTCCGTCCTCCTGGGGCTGCAGGGGGGCACCCGAGCCCTCTCCTCTGCTGACCCCGCCCCGCCCTCAGGTCCCCATGGTCTCCTGCTTCAGCCTGGTCCCCAAGGCTGAGGGAGGTGTCCCCTCCCTGCCAGGCCAACCACTAACCCCTGGTCACTCACACTGTCCCCTCAAGGACCAGGATGTCCCCTTTGTCCCCAGGTCCAGCCTCACCCGCCCCCTTGCCCTCCACGTCCCTCTTGGCTCCTCACGTAGCGCAATTAACCAGGTCTGTTTCCTGGCCCCCTCCTCCCCCTGACCCGCGGGGACCACCCCATCCCCAAGGCCCTCCCCACCTGCCCAGTGCATGTGCGGACCTAGGAGGCCGCCCCTCGGGGCACGTGGGGGTGTCGGGGTGCAGGTGTCCTCACCCCCAGGGAGCAGGGCGGGGGCGGGGGGAGAGGCGGGCAGTCCCTGCATCACAGACTCTCAACTCCCCCTCTGCCTCCAGCCACGTGGAAGACGCCCTTTGATCACAAACATACTTTAAAGTCTCTGTTCTATGTGAGCGAGAACAAGACGGTGGAGGTGCCCCTAATGAGCCATAAAGGCCTGGAAACACCCTACTTCCGGGACGAGGAGCTGGCCTGCACCGTGGTGGAGCTCAAGTACACCAGCAACGACAGCGCGCTCTTCATCCTCCCTGACGAGGGCAAAATGCTGGACGTGGAAGCCAAGCTGCTCCCAGAGACGCTGAGGAGGTGGAGAGGCTCCCTGCATCCCAGGTGACGGTCCCCAGGACCCGGGGCTGTGGGGGGGGGTCACCTGCCTGCTAAGTCCTTCCCCCTCTTCCTGGTCTCCTGACCGCAGTGGTCAGGGCCTCACTAACATCCGGGGCGGGGGCAGAGGCGAGAGAACCTGTACTAGCGTGGCCTTGACCTCAGCTGCCTGCGTGACTTTGGGCCCGAACCTTGCCTTCCGTGAGGTGATGGCATCAGATGGGACAGGGGCTGAGGCTGCCTCTGAATCTAACACGGGCTGGGTCTTGAGGCTCCCCGGCCCCACCCCCAACACTCAGGTACCTGCCCTGCGTAGCTCCGCCCCCTACAGTAGGAGGAAGGGGCCGGTTGGAATTATGATCAGTAGAGAACTCAGGTGAGACAGGCCATGGGGACCAGCCTCGCTGCACTGTTTTCCGTTACAGTCATTCATTCATTCTTTCATCCACTCCGCACCGGTTGAGTAGATTAACAGGACTTGCTATATCCCAGGGGCTAATTTAGACGCTGAGGTTAGGTCATTAAATAAAACCCTAAATATTCTCCCTTCATGGCACTTAGTTTGTAACTGCGAGAGACAGATAAGAAATAAATAAATAAAACTATGTGGTACATTGAGAGGTGAGAAATGAGAAAGAGAAGCTTAATAAAGAAAAATGTTTAAGAAAAGTTTACGCTGAGGGAGCTCTTTGATTGTAAACAGAGTCCCCATTAGGTGATGTTTGAGCTGAGGGACTGAGCTTGTGTGTGATCCGCGGAAAAGCATTTCCCGGCCGAGGGAGGCGCCTGCGCACAGCCTCTAAGGCAGGAGCGAGCCGGGCGTGATCAAGGATCCGTGAGGCCAGAGCAGCAGAAGCAGAGTGAGAAGAGGGGAAGGCGGGAGAGGTCGGGACCCCATGGGGGCTCAGGGTGTGTGGGGCCCTGCAGACCCCTTGAATCGGCCTCAGAAATGGAGAGTCATCATGAGGTTTTTGGGCCAAAGAGTGAATGATTTGAGTAACGTTTTAAAAGGATCCCCCAGGAAGCTGAGTGGAGAGCAGACGGCAGGGACAAGCGTGGAGGCAGGGGTGCAGCCAGGAGCCCAGTGCGGTCCCCCAGGGGGAGCGGCTGGGGCTGGACAGGAGGCAGCCAGGAAGTATGAGAAGAGTCCTGGATGAAGTGAGGGCGGACGCACAGGCCAGGACAGGGAATTCAGGAGACTGACATCAAGGCAACAGCAGAGGGGGAGGCGGTGCCGGGCCCGTGTCTGCAGGGGCCACGGGGAGGGGGTGTGGGCAGCTGTGCAGGGGGAGCCCCAGCCCCAGAGCCCCGCTCCCAGGTTCCCAGTCCCCCAGCCGCTCCCTGTGCTTCTCTGGGGCTCAGCCCCCTACTGGGAGTGGCGGGGGTCCTTGACCCACCGTCCTGAGTGGGAGGTCCCGCAGATCCGAGAGGGTAATGGGTGTGGAAGGGGCTTCATAAAGCACAAAGCACCGAGACCCGCTAGAGATGAAGGTGAGGCTGGAGCCCCTCCCCCATCCCCTGTCCAGGGGACCAGAGGCCTCTGGGGGCTGCTGCCCCCCGGCCCCTGCTCACTGCAGATCCCAGGAGACCCCAGGACAGGGGGACCTGCGTCCCCTGCACGTAGCCCCTTCCCAACCCTTTCCTTCCTCCATCACCAGAGCCCTTCCCCAGAGCAGGGGCTGGGCAGTAGTTGGAAATGTCAGAACATCATCAAATGCCTCTGATTTATAGGGACTGGGGCAGAGTGGGTGGGACCCGCATCTACACATTCCTGGCCCATGACGGGGGCGAGGTGGGAGAGGCTCAGTAAAGATTCGCTGGATAAATTGGCGAGCGAATGAGTGATTAAGGAAGGACGGAGCAAAGACGGGAGGAAGAGAGCCCTCTCTGTTCCCAAGGGACTCAGAGTTTAAGGGGACCCACCACCTCATACTTGGCCTCTGCAAGGTCAGGCACCATGACAAGAGTCTTAAGAAAGAGAGGGGGAGGCCTGGGCGGGGGTGCGTCATCGTTGCTCCCACAACCTGGAGAAGCAACCCCGCCTTCAAGGAGCTCATTGTAGAGACAAGAAGGGGACCTTCAGTTGATTGATTCAGGTCCCCAAGGCCTTTAAGAGCAGCCCCTCGGCCCTCCATGTCCCCACGCAAGCCCCTGCCCGGCCCTCGCCTCCATGCACCCCACACCCACCTGCTCCCCGAAATGTGGGGCAGCTGCTCTTTCTTCCCTCTCTCCTGCAAGTGCATCCAGCTGCCTCCTGCCTCCCCTTCACCGGGCCAGCTCCTTCCCTCCTTGGGACTCGGGCTCCACGGCACCTCCTTCAGGAAGCCCTCCTGGTGCCTGTGAAGCCGGTGGCCCCGGCACAGTCTCCCAGCAGCTGTGGAGTCCCTGTTGCACTGAGGGGGTTTCCGGCTGCCCTGCGGGCTCCCAGGGGAGAAGCAGGACCAGGCGTGGGCACCCCGACAGCTGCAGCCCCAGGGACTGCCTGGCCTGATAGACTCCTGCAGATGTGAATGCATAAATAAGCGTTTCAGGGTACCTAGCCAGAGGGGTCTAGAAACTGAGGAAAGATGTACTCTTTGCCAGTGATAAGGTCTTTGTTGGAGAGGAAACCAGAGAAAACTACGCCGTCAGGTGGGAGAAAGAAGCGCCCTGAGTCGAGCAGATCATGTTTATTTATTTTTTTTATTTCCTAGACACATAGATATACTCAACCTGCCACGGTTTTCCATCTCGGGTGACTATGGCCTACATGGCACCCTTCCCCAGCTGGGCATCAGGAAAATCTTCACTCACGAGGCTGACCTGTCAGGAGTCACAGGGGACCAGAAACTGGGGGTTTCCAAGGTGAGCTTTTAAACTGGGGACAATTCCTCCTTCTGATAGGGGGATGAAGGGTGGAGGCCAGACAGGTGTTCGGTTGATCTTGAATTTGCAAAATAATAGCGTTTTCTCCAACTCAATCGTCTCCCCTGGGACGCCTCAAGCCCAGGAGGGCTGGGTGACAATCGTGTTGGGGTTGTCCCCACCTTCCTTTAAATATAATGTGACCCAGAAGCCCGTCACCAGGAAGGGGCTGGGGTGGCATTAGCGGTGGACCCCGTTCCCATGCTCTGCTTTTCACCGCCCATAAAGGCGTAGAATTAAAGTCTTGTAGCCCTCGGGTGTTTCATCTATAAAAGGAGGCTCTTAGTTCTTGCCCAGAATCCCGAGCCCAGCGGGGCAGGTAAAAGGTAGAAGGCAGTACCAGTGGCTCCAGGGCAGTTGTGATGCAAACACACTGAGAGCACACGGGAAGAGCACCAGGGACCAGAGCCTGCGATCCTAGAAGCAGAGAGAGGTCAGAGGGGCTGGGGGCGACTGGGCAGCCCTCCGTCTCCCCCGCATCCAACCTGCCAAAGGGCCTGGTAAAGGAGGCATGTGCCAAGGTTCGGGCACAGTCCAGGGATGGGAAGCCACACCCTATGCCAAGTAGCCGAGGGCTCAGGGACACTTAGGCTGGGGCAGGACAGGTGCGGGAAACAGAACACCGTGCGGCCCTTCTTCAGCTGCTTCAACACGGAGGGGCTGTGGACAGTTGTCCCCAAGAAAAATGCCTTGACCTAGCCCCTCTCCAGTCAGCAAGGGGTGTTCCTGGGGCGGCACAGTCTCTGGGCTCAGACAGAAAGGGATCCAGGTCAGGGACGCCCTGCTCTTTGCCTCTCTCACCCCGGGTCCCGCCCTCATGACCTCGCTTTGCACATCTGTGCACTGGGACTTCACACCAGCTGAGACTTCGTGGGGAGGACAAAGCCACTGAGCAGGTTCACAGCACAGTGACAGACCAGCGGCAGGGAGATGAAGGTCAGTCCCCTCAGAGGCACAAAGGCAGGCTGCTCACCTCCCACTTCCCTGTCTCTAGCGGGTCACATTCTGATGTCCCCACAGGTGATCCACAAGGCGGTGATTGACGTGGGCGAGGAGGGCACGGAAGCAGCTGCTGCCACGGGAATCGCAGTGTTGACTTCAGCCTTACACAGCCCCTTCATTGTTAGTTTTGACAGGCCCTTTCTGTTCGCCGTAACCAGCAAAGACACTCAGAGCATCCTCTTTTTGGGCAAAGTCACTGACCCCAGTCAATCCTAGAGCTGCCTTGCTTGCGGCGGGTCCCCTCACTAGTGAGCTGTGCCCTGGTCCCTGGGGGCAGGCTGGACCCTGTGCACCAAGAAAACCCCCATCCTGGCACCACCTGCTCACCCTTGGGAAGGTGACAGTCCCTCTGCTGGAGGCTCCACACGCACAGGGGTCAGTGCCCTGCTCCGTGGAGGCCCTGAGACCGCCCACAGCAATAAAGCTCCTTTCTGAGCTGGACTCCTTCCTTCCTGTGCGTCTCTGCCCTGATCAGCCCAACTCCACGCCCTGCCGCCCCCTGGGCCCCGAGGCCGAGCCCCCCGACCTCCCACACACGCTCCGCCCCCAGACTCTGGATCCTGGGCCTCGGCCTCACCAGCAGGCCCAGGAGCAGGCTCTGGGCTGTGACCGAGCCCACTGGACTCAGGCCCAGGACTGGAGGGGCCCCTGCTGCCCGACGCCCACTTCCGGGGCTCTGGTCCCAGGACCCAGGAGGCACCCCCGGGCTGACCCTGGCTGGGGCTCTGACCCTGACCTCTCCTGGCCCCGCCCCTGGACCCCTGGCTCCTGCAGCTGAGCGTCCCCCCCCAGGATCAAAAAGATACATGTACCCCTATGTTCACTGCAGCACTATTCACAATAGCCAATACATAGAAACAATCTAAATGTCCATTGATAGATGAATGGATTAAGAAGATGCGGTACATATCCTATATACAATGGAATATTACTCAGTCATTAAAAAGAACAAGATAATGCCATTTGCAGCAACCTGGGTGAAACTAGAGATTCTCATACTAAGTTAAGTCAGAAAGAGAAAGACAAATACCATATAACTATTACTACTGCTACTACTATGGTTATTACTACAACTGCTATTACTGCTACTAATATTGCTGCCACCACCACCTCCACTAGCACTACCATAAGTCAAAGGCTGGGTTCCACAGCCCCACCCCACTGCCTACCTTCCCAGCAACACCAGACACCTGTTCTGTCATCTGAGCGTGTAAGTTCTCCTGGCACTGTGCATAAGGGCTGTAGTTGAGATGGCTGAGGAAAGCACTGAAGCCACGGCTACCGTGGGCACCCAGTTTCACTTCTCTCTTGACCCTCGTGCATTTCAACGGTCCCTTTCTGATGGTCATCAATGGCCCAGACACCCAGAGCATTGTCTTTCTGGTAAAACTTGTCAATCCTAATAAGTGATGGAGTTGAAATCACAATTTGCAAAGAAAACAGGACCAGGACTTGCAAAACAGGTATGCTGTACCCAACCAGGACTTGGAACAGATCCTCTAGAAGTCCGGAGCGTCTTAACAGCAACTTGTTCAGACTCACGTGTCCCAGGATAAGGCAAACTGTTTTAGGAGTAACTCTGCACAGACTCGTGGGCTGTAAAAGTAAGACCACTGACTTCTCGTCTGGTTTGTAAACTCTGACCATGCTTTCTAAATATCACCCAAAAGCTGCTGTGAATTAACTCCAGCCAATGAAACCTTGTATTTCTCCTAACATCCCCCTTTCAAACATCACTGAGACACTGTCAAAGTGATGGTCCCTCCCGCTCAGCAGGTTTAACAAGCCCACTTTTGTGATTCACAGAATTCCCTGGTGGTCTATGTGAGGGACTGCAACCTTAAGAAAGCCTAGGGCTCCCTGCGAAGGGGGGAGGTGCACAGCTAAGGTGCAGGGAGAGTCAGGACATCAGGACACTAAGCCCAGCTGAGTTCTGGAATGCTGGGTGCTTCTCGGGAGCTGCCTTTTGTGCTCCCTGAGCCTCCATGATCTTTCTGAAGCTCCGTAAAATTATGGTAGCCAGTAAAATTGTTGACACAGTCCTCTTGGCTGAAATCCACCCACTTCCTTGGAGCAAATGGTTTCTTTGCACCATTGAACCCTGCTCTGCCTAAATGCAACAGCATACATTTAGGAGACAATAATAGGAATTTAGGTGAAGAGACTTAATCTAATCAGGGGCTGTAAGTGTGAAGACAGACGAAAATGGCTATTTTGAGACACAGGCGGTACCACTGGGAAAAAAATGGGTGCCAAGTCAGAGAAGGAAAATATTAATCAGTAGATAAGAATCACGCTGGTATAGGGCACTGATGAGGCTTTGAGCTCTAGAGGACTTTCGCGAATAACCAGTGTGAGGTTTCCTGTCTCATGGATGGACCGGCACCTGGAGACCAGAGTCCAAGTGTCCTGGGAGATGCTGGGAAGTAGAGGATCCTGGGAAGATCTTGGCCCGCAGAGATCTCCTGGACGGAGGGCCGACTTTGACTCTCCAACTAGCTAGGCTGAGCCTGCCTGTCCCCGGGGCTGAGCAAGAGCAAGGAAACCAGAGAACCAGGAGCTTCCGAGGGACACTCCCAGAGGTGGGGCTCAAGACCTCAGTGTAGGGAGAGGGACCGCCAGTCCTTCACAAATCTACCTAAAATAATCGAGGCCTTCAGGGGTGTATTCATTTCCTGTGGCTTCTGTAAAAAGTTACCACAAACTGGGTGATTTAAAACTGGGAGTTCCTGTTGTGGCTCAGCAGTAATGAACCCAACTAGTATCCATGAGGACTCGGGTTCGATCCCTGGCCTCGCTCAGTGGTTTAAGGATCCAGCACTGCCATGAGCTGCGGTGTAGGGCACAGATGCGTCTCAGATCCCAAGATGCCGTGGCTGTGGTGTAGGTCGGCAGCAGCTGCTCCGATTCGACCCCTAGCCTGGGAACCTTCATATGCTGCAAGGGCAGCCCTAAAAAGCAAAGCAAAACGAAACAAAACACACTCTGTAGGGAGGATTCCACTCCGTGTCTCTTTCAGATCCTGCCTCCTGCCAGCACTAGCTGTCTTGTCCCGCAGGGTGTTCCCATCAAGTATACAAGGTACCTGTGCTTCTGTTCACATAGGTATCTGCCTGGTGCTACTGTCACCTGGTCGTGAGCCCGCAAGGCTCTGGTTCGGTCCCTGCTCCTCCATCTACCAACTGTTGGACCGTGGACGGCTCCCTCACTTCCCAAAGCATCTGCTACCTTCTCGGTCAAAATGGGGTGTAAAAGCAATGCCTTCTTCCAGCATTGGGCTGTGGCAAGGATGAAAAGAGGTCATGACCGAGGCATCTGCACAATGCCTGGCACAAAGCGCATGCACCACGGCTATCACTGGTTGTTATTACTTTTGTTGTTGTTGTCCTTTCCTGTCCCTGCTTCCACACCAAGGACCTGGGGGATGGAGGCGGCTCAGTGGTGGCTGCTGGTCGCTGTGCTCAGTGCTGTGGCTCATGGTGTGGCCTGGTTAATCAAGAAGAGTCTGAAAAGTCATCTGTACCCACCTTCCCCCAACTCCAATCCAGGGCAGGCCCCCCACACTCTGCCCACACTGCCCCTGCCCCGCGCCCTGGGGCTTTAGGTCCCTGCATCCCTGGCTCATCCTCCTTACCTTCCCGGGTCCCTCCCCTGACCCTTGGCACCTCTCCTGTGGTCCTGGGGTGACAGCTTTCCTCCTGGGCTGCTCCCCCTCCTTGGAGACCTGCCCCTCTGGGTCCCTCCTCTCCACACCCCCCGGCACCCACCTTAGGGGACACCCTCCCCTCGGTGCTACCTGCCCATCCTGGGGACCAGTCCTGAGGCTCCCTCTAGCCCAGATTCCCTCTGAACACCCCCTGGGCAAACCCCTGGGCTGCCTCCCACGAGCCGCACCCCTGGCGTCTGAGCCTGAAGGTGACCCCTTCCCCCCAACACGCTCCTCCTGCCGGGGTCCTTCCTCAGGGCGTGCTTTGTCCTCCCCAGGAGCCAAACTCAATTGCCCGTTACCCTGCCTGCTCCCCACACCCACTCCCGGGAACATGGGTTCTCCTCCCGGCCTCCCCCTCCCTGCCCCCAGCCTGGACCAGCTTTGGCCCCATTTCCTGCATCATCGCCTTGATGCCCAGCCTGCGTCCCTGTCTGGACCCCGA
>PVHT021183632.1:6651198-6706241 GCA_004024745.2 Catagonus wagneri
GGACCCTCCTGCAAAGGGGCCCCTGTGTCCCTCCCGCGTGGGAGCGTCAGGGCTTACCTGCCTCGGAGACGGGATGTGGTGAGTGGAGCCGCAGCCGCCGCCTGCCCGCAGTGCTGGGTGTTCCCGGGGCCGCTGCCCATTTATCCCCGCAAAGGTCCCCTCCCCTGCTTGGGAAATGTTTGTGGTGACAACACAGTGTTCTGTCCTCAGACTGGAAATGGACAGGTGATCATTTCTGGTCACAGCGTTTACTAGATCTATTTGAACAACCTAGTTATGAAAACAGGTAACAAAAGTTTTTTTTTCCTGCTGGAGTTTTCTTTTGATTGTTAAAAACCAATGGAGGGACATGTGAAAAGCCAGAATTTATAAAAGAGACACTGGAAATTAGCCCTGACTATTGTTCTTTAAAAAAAAAAAATCAACTCTTAGTTTTTCCCCATATTTATATTTTCCTTAGTGAGGATCATGTAAAAACTAAGCCAATGGAAAGAGGAATATCTAAAAATATTCTCCAGGGAGTTCCCATCATGGTTCAGTGGTTAATGAACTCGATTAGTATCCATGAGGATGCAGGTTCAATCCCTGGCCTCACTCAGAGGGTTAAGGATTTGGTGTTGCCTTGAGCTGTGGTGTAGCTCACAGATGCGGCTCAGATCCCCAGTTGCTATGGCTGTGGTGTAGGCCAGCGTCTGTAGCTCTGATTCAACCCCTAGATTGGGCAGTTCCACGTGCCACAGGCGCAGCCCTTTAAAAAAAAAAAAAAATATATATATATATATATACAAAAAAAAAATATATATATATATATATATATATTCTCCTGAATTGTGTCACTCTGGGCAGCCTCAGCTAACATTGTCTTGTTTTTCTTTGAGGAGTCACTTCTTTGAGTGTGTGTTTGGCCACATTTGTGTATGTGATAGGAACGTCCAAACACAAACTCGGCTATGTTTTTAAGAGGCTTACACTGTATTTATCTGTCGCTGCATCTGCATGTTGAGACCCCTTTGCTCTATTCCCAGAAAGAGGGCATTAGCCTGTGAGCCCCCGAGAATGTGGAAAACACAAATATCTGGGGCTTCTGGTCTCTGGCGCCATCTTTCTTTGGGGACCAGCTTGGCCTAGCTCTTTGTCCTGCTGCCCTTCATGCTGGTCACCTTAAGAGCCAGCTGTCCTTCATCCCTGATCTTGAGGACTCCTTAGATTCTCTCTGAGCTAATTCCAGGCCTTTCTTGCCCTCATGGGAAAAATCTGCCCCTTCATCGTTCATAAGCACCACCCTCCATCCATGACAAGCCATGCCAAAACTTGGTGTCCCCTAGGAGGTCCACGGAACCTAGTTCTGAAACCACTGCCCTCCTGCCGAGGTACTGCTTGGCAGGAGGTTAATCTGAATCCTGAAAGTCTGCCCACCAGCTGTGTGACCCCAAGCAATTGAGTGGAGAACTTTCCGTGTCCCCAGGTCTCAAATGCAGATCATAACACTTCATAGAGTGTCCTCAGCCGAGGTCCTAGGAGGCAGGATCCATGACCTGCGCTGGGCTCCCGTGACAGGCACAGCATCTGCAGCAGGACCTGTAAGGGAGAGAGTGACACCAGGAGGGGCCAGAGCGTCTCTCTAATGAGCTCAGCATTTCCCCCGTCCACACCCAAGTCCCTGCTTCAGCTCAGGCAGCCGCTATCTCAAAGACAGAGGGAGCCCTCTGCTGTCTGGTTTTTGCTCCCAGGACCCAAAAGTCCTGCAGCAAGGAAGCTCAAATGCTCGTCAGCCTTCTGGGACAGGCAGGCACACCTGGGCACAGGTGACGTTGGAAAAGATCATCCTTCCACATCTAGAGGGGAGCCAGGCCCTGTCGTCAGGGAGCTCCGAGTGATGCTGGCAGAGTGTCAGTCGTGGCCGCCACAGAGGGAGAATCGAGGACAGATTTAGCTTGATGAGGGAAGCCGGGTGGCCGTTCAGAAGGACGCTGGGAGCTAGAGGTCACAGGTCGCTTGATGCCAGCCACCAGCGGTGTGACCACGAGCAGGTCCATTTGTAACGTGGAGGCCACAGTGACCCTTGACATAGCTTCATGCAGCCCTCACTCCAATCCTATGAGCGACAAGCTCGTGGCATTTGACAGCAGAGGAAACCCAGGGACAGAAAAGCTCAAGCAACGGCCTTTTCCTGAGCCCCCTGAACGGAACCAATGTCCCTGCAGGTCCCTCAGGGCCTCCACACCATTCCTAAGCCCCCAACCTCCATCCAGGTATTTGGTTTGTGTCCATCTCTGGTGTGGGCAACAGACAAGACTGCCTCCGGATCTCTCAGGGGCCCCGAGGCAGTGCCTGGCCAGAGTGGGCAGTGGGGGCCCCCGGCTGGCTGGGACCCTCAGCAGACCTGGGCTAGTGTCACAGGAAGAGCAGAGGAGTGAGCGAGGAGGTCTTAACACAGAGCCTCTTCTGTCTCTCTCACACACACACACATACACACACACGCACACACACACACACACACGGCAGGATGAGGAAGAGGGAAAGCAGAACCCCAGGGGCAACAGCAGTGAAAGGCAGCTCGGAGACAGGAGAGAAAATTCCCCAGACTCCCAAACCAAGCAGAAGAAATTGTTTCCAGAGGCAGTTTCGAGCTGCCCACCCCCACCCCCACCCCCACCCCCCGGCCCCTTCAGCCCCATCACTCAGCAGGTCTCGAGGTCCCCCAGCAGCTGCCAGGACCAGGGCGAGGTGGGGGGTGGGCAGGGGAGGACCAGGCCTGCTGGAGAAAATCTCCCCAAACCAGGCTTGGCATCCGGGCCCCCGACTGCCCCGCGTTGGAGGGGCGGGGGCGGGGGGGCAGGGGGCAGAGAAAAGTGGTCCAATATGGTGGTCCAAAGCACACCCCGCACGCCCCAGATGCCCGGCTGCTCGTTAGGAGAGGTGGGCACGCCCCAGATGCCCGGCTGCTCGTTAGGAGAGGTGGGCAGGTCACCTGAGCGCCAGGAAGGTGTGGCCCTTTAAACCAGGCCCTCGCTAAGCAAGGGGCTCTGTCTGCTGGATCGGGGTGGGGGGAGCCCCAAAAGGCTCAAGCGCTGCTCTAAAGGAAACGCAGTGTGGAGCGGGGCAGGGGGAGCCAGCGAAGTCCTACTTTGTTTTCTCTTATTGCAGTGAGGACATTTAACACGAGGTCTGCCCTTTTAACAAATATTTACGTGTCTAATCGTGTATTGTCCACTGTAAGGACAAGATCGTACGGCAGATGTGTAGAACTTTTTCGTCTGGCGTAACTACAGTTTTAGAGCCATTGAACAGCAGCTCTTCACGTCCCCCGGCCCAGTCCCCGGCCACCACCACTCCACTCCTTGCTTCCGTGAGTTTAGGTGCTTTTAGAGATCTCACCGCATTATTGGAATCGTACAGTATTCGTCCTTCTCTGACCAGCTTCCTTCACTTAGCACAATGTCCCCCAGTTTTATTCATGTTACAGGACGTCCTTAATTTTTAAGGCTGAATAATA
Organism: Catagonus wagneri; assembly: GCA_004024745.2. Taxonomy (NCBI): domain Eukaryota; kingdom Metazoa; phylum Chordata; class Mammalia; order Artiodactyla; family Tayassuidae; genus Catagonus; species Catagonus wagneri. The sequence goes on from PVHT021183632.1 coordinate 6,654,695, forward strand.
TTCCATTGCAGGTGTGCAGTGAAAAGGAAACTTACAGAATGGGAAAGAATACCACCAAACCGTATACCTCAGGAGGGGGGACTACACAAAGCACAGAGGACATTCTAGGAGTTCCTACTGTGGCTCATCGGTAACAGACCTGACTAGTACCCATGAGGACTCGGGTTCTATCCCCAGCCTCGCTCAGTGGGTTAAGGATCTGGCATTGCCATGAGCCACAGTGTAGGTCGCAGACGTGGCTTGGATATGACATGGCTGTGGTGTAGGCTGGCAACTACAGCTCCGATTCAACCCCGAGCCTAGGAACCTCCATGTGCCACTGGTGCAGCCCTGAAAAGACAAAAGACCAAAAAAAAAAAAAAAAAAAAAAAAAAAAAAAAAAAAACAAGGGAAGAAGAAGAAGAAGAAGAGGGAACTTCTACAACTCAACAGCCCGAAGAGAAATAACTCTATTTAAAAATGACATTGTGGGGAGTTCCCGTTGTGGCTCAGTGGTTAACGAATCCAACTAGGAACCATGAGGTTGCGGGTTCGATCCCTGGCCTTGCTCAGTGGGTTAAGGATCCGGTGTTGCCGTGAGCTGGGGGGTACGTTGCAGACGCGGCTCAGATCCCGCATTGCTGTGGCTGTGGCGAAGGCCGGCGGCTACAGCTCCTGTTAGACCCCTAGCCTGGGAACCTCCATATGCCGCAGGTGCGGCCCTAGATAAGGCAAAAAGACAATAAATAAATAAATAAATAAATAAATAATAAAAGCCAAAGTCGTAAAAAAAAAAAATGACATCAGGGAGTTCCCGTTGTGCCACAGCAGAAATGAATCTGATTAGGAACCGTGAGGTTGCGGGTTCGATCCCCAGCTTTGCTCAGTGGGTTAAGGATCCGGCATTTCCATGAGCTGTGGTGTAGGTCGCAGACACGGCTCGGATCTGGCATTTCTGTGGCTATGGCGTAGGCTGGCAGCTACAACCCCGATTAGACCCCTAGTCCAGGAATCTCCATATGCTGTGGGTGCGGCCCTAAAAAGACAAAAGACAAAAAAATAAATAAAAATAAAAACGGCATCGGGCTCGAGTAGCCGTTGCTCCAAAGAAGACACATATGTGGCCAGCAGGTGTATGAGAAGATATTCAAGGCCACGAAGCAGGGGGATGAAACTCAAAACCCCGAGGAGACAGCACCTCACAGCTGTTAGGGTGGCCACTATCCAAAGGTAAGAGGAGTGCCCACGGCGACGCGGAGAAATCGGCCCCCTTGGGTGCTCTGCACGGAATGGAAATGGTGCAGCCGCTCTGGAAACAGTCAGGAGGACCCTGAAAACAGGGGGAATCACCATATGACCTGGCAGTGCTGCTTCTGGGTATTAGGCCCCAAGAGTTGAGATTAAGATTGTGGAGTTCCCGGCGTGGCTCAGTGGTTAAAGAAACCTGACTAGTATCTGTGAGGACGCGGGTTCGATCCCTGGCCTCGCTCAGTGGGTTAAGGATCTGGCATTGCTGTGAGCTGTGGTGTAGGTCGCAGACGTGGCTCCAATCCGGCGTTGCTGGGGCTGTGGTGTAGGCCGGCGGCTGCAGCTCCGATTCAATCCTAGCCTGGGAATTTCCATAGGCCGTGGGTGGGGACCTAAAATGATAAAAATAAAATGACCCTCCTCTTGGTGGAGGCCGACAGGATACTGGGTCAGAGAGGGCTCGTGGGTGAGGTCCAGCATCATCTTCTTGCTCCAACCTGGGCTGTTTTTCTTGCTGCTCGTAAAGTAAGATTTTAACGGAGAAAGAAGCTGCTCCGCTAAAACTGTTAAAATCTCAACAGTTCCTAATGACACATATTGTATAAGGTATTATCCCCCCCAGGGACGGGAAGGTGGCCAGTAACGTCCCCGGGCCTGGTGGCTGGAGTGGACAAGATGTCCATCTGGGGCACAGGGCCGTCTGAGTCAGGCAGCCCCTGGGTGCTCTCCCGAGTTCTGATCCTTTTGAGCTGCATAACCCTGGGCGAGCTGCAGGACTGGCTCCGCGTCCCTGCCTTACAAAGCCGGGCCCGACGGCGGAGGGCCTCCTTCAAGGGGTAGCTGGCAGAGCAAAACGAGGGCTCACCTCGACTTCCGGAGCTTGCCTGGCCGCCTTGGGAAGCATTGCTCCTATTACCTGGGCTGGGTCCCCAAGACCTGGTTCTGGTCCAAGGTCAACCACGGACCCCTCACCTCCTCCCATTTCCTTGCTCTCTCCTTGTCTGCACAGCAAGAACATTGGTCTAAATCCTGATTTTCCACTTTGACTGCACAGTGAAACCACCTGCGAGTTCAAAAGGTTTTACATCCCCCTGCCCAGGCCTCACTCCCACACTCACTGGTGGGAGCGGGCTTAGGTATGGGTGCTTTTCAAAAATTCCCTTGATCATTCTCCTGTGCAGAGTTGAGAATCACATCTCCAGCTAATGCTAAGCCCCCTTCTACCTTAAAAGCTCTGTAGCTGGACTCAGCTTTACTCCACAAGTATCCGATAAAGCAACTAATAGTTTTCAAGCCCGGTGTTAGGTCTCCGATCCATTGATGTTTAAATTCATTTCAACGCTTGGGAAATGCCTGCTGTGGCCTAAACTGGGAGGTTTCAGATTAGATGCTTTTCTTTCCTTGATATTAACCTGCCCCCACCTGCCACTTTTCCAAATGAACTAACTTTGTGAGTAACGACCATATGACTCTAGTTGGTTATCCCGTATCTAGCTTAAATATGGGAAAGAAAAGCCTGTGGGCCCCTCTCACGTCAGCAGTAGGTCATGCCTATTCCATATTACCTTCGCCTCCAGTTTAGGAATTTTTTTAAAGTTTGGAGAGGAGTTCCTGCTGTGGCACAGCAGGCTGAGGACCTGGCGTTGCTTCTGCAGTGGTTCTGGCCAGTGCACAAGTGCGGGTCGATCCCCAGCCTGCTGCAGTGGGTAAAGCTCTGGGGTTGCTGCAGCTGTGGCGCAGTTGAAGCCGCGGTTAGGATTTGATCCCTAGCTCAGGAAGTTTGCTGTGGGTGTGACAAAAAAAAGAAAAAAAGGGAAAGAAAGAAAAAAGTTTGGAGAAATCAATAACTTTCCCAAATACAAATAATGTGGAAAAGGAGAGAGGGAGAGAGAGAGAAGAGAAAAAGAAAGGGAGGGAGGAAGAAGGTCTTTTCATACAATAGTAATAATGTGGCAAATAAAATAATCAGGAACAAACTGGAGAAATGCATGAGCTCTAAGATGGAGGAAAAGTTCTAAATGCTGCCGAAGAACAAAAACAAGCTTCAAACCAAAAAGAAAAAAAAAGAAAAAAAAGGGGGACACCTCATGGCTTGGATAGGAAGGCTTGGCATCATATAAATGTTAGCTATTCTCAGGTTAGTTTTAGATTTTACAGGAACCTAATAAAAATGTCAATGGGATATTGTAATTAAATAAGACGATTCTATAATTCATCAAAAAATAAACAAAGAACAGTAAAATTAAAAAAAAATAGAAAGTATTGGGAGAGGATTAGTGTATTGAAACATCATTTATAAAACTTCTAATTATAAATTATGAAATTGTACTTTATAAAATATAAAGCATATCATTAAAACCAAACTCTTCATGTATAGACAGAGTGATCAATGAGATAAAATAGAAAATCTGTAAATACTCCCAAATACACAATGAAATTTAGGCCGCAATAAAGTGTTTCGAATTGGTGGAGAAACTGTGGAGAAAAGTCGATTAGTCGTTAAATAGACCTGAGACAACATAGCTGTCATCTGGGAATGAAAATCTGGATCCCTAATTCCAGCAGCAATCATTGAGTCTGTTCACAAATATTTCAGTTCTTTCCTCTGACCATGTGGTACGCTTTGATCAATGAAATGTGGGCATAAACATATTCCCTCCAAGAGGAAGTCACCATATGTCTGTGTTCCTGTCACAGTGATAGCACTCTTTTCTCTCAGCCTGGCTCCCAGAGGCCCCAGCTATCCAAAGATGTGGGTGTAATATGAGTAACAAGTTAGCTTTGTTGTTTTCAGTGACTGAGGCTCAGGGTTGTTACTGCAGCATACAGTAGCTTATCCTAACTGTTGCATTCACAACACAGGATGAATTTCATAGACACTGAAGATTTAAATGTAAAAGTGAAACCCAAAGAGCACTGCAAGAAACCATAAGAGAACCTAAAACGTGGAGTAGGGAAAGTCTTTCTAACTAAGAAGTAAAACCCCAAAACCATTTTTTAAGGATTAATAATTTTAAATACATACTTTTTTTTTAATTGCCATAAGCAGAGTCGAAGTACAAAGAAAAATCTGGGGAAAATATACACAACTTACATCATGGAAAAAAGACATTTCATTTATATATAAAGAGTTCTTATAAATTAATATGAAAGGATTAATGACCCAATGTAAACATTAACCAAAAAGTATTAATTGAGTGTTCATAATAAAGCAAATTAACCTGACTCTTAAACTTATGAAATTATCATTCAGGTTAAGAGAAATCAAGTTAAGACTGCAAATGAGAAGCTCTGTTTCATCTGTCAGATTGGCAAAGACCAACAAAGTTGATGCTGTGTTGATAAGACTGTAGGGGAATAAGGACACATATATTCTTAGAGCAAAGGTAAACTGGAACAGCCTCGCTGGATTGATATCTGATAATATCTCTCAAAATTATAAGTATACATACCCCTTAATCCAGCAATTCCATATCTAGGATTTTACCCTATAGATATACTTACACTGGTGAGAAATGATGTGTTTAACAAAGTTATTATTGCAGTATTACTGAAATTTCAAGAAAAAAGGGGGGGGAGAGGGAGAAAGAAAAGGAAAAAACTTAAACACCCCATGGAGCCACTGAGGGAGTTCCTGCTATGGCACAGTGGGTTAAGAACCTGACTGTAGTAGCTCTGGTTGCTGCAGAGGGGTGTTTGATTCCTGACCCAGCACAGTGGGTTAGAGGATCCCGAGATGCTGCAGCTGTGGTGGAGGTTGTAGCTGTGGCTGCGATTCAGTCCCTAACCCGGGAACTTCAATATGCCGTGGGTACAGCCAAAATAAACAAATAAATAAATACCCCATTGATAACAGTTTACACAAATGACAGTCCATGCATATAATAGAGTATGATACTGACAAAACAAATGATTCTTTGTGAACTGGTATAGAAAGATCACCAAAATATATTGCTAAGTACATGAAAAAAAGCCAAGTGCAGGACAGGGTGTTATGCTGCTATTTGCATATGAATTAAATATTTCTAGAAAAAAATGTGCAACTTGCTTAAAACACACTTGCCTTCAGAAAGTGATCTTGGTGCCTGAGAGAGGTTCAGAGGAAGATTTGACTGTATTCCTTTAATTCATGTTGAAGTTTGAATGATGTGAATATTACCTTTTCAAAAACAACTTTAAATAATGAAGAGACCAGAAACCTCTCTGCCTCTAACTAACTCTCTAAAGTTGATCCACATAAGACCACAACTAGGACCCATCAAACAGTGAAATTAAGTGTTTATGTGTTTCTGAGTATTGGAAACAATTATGTAACCCTAGATGGGTCTGAAATCTCATACCAAAAAGTTCAAGGCAATTTACCACTCTGTTGAGTTTCTTTCTTTCTTTCTTTCCCTTTCTTTCTTTCTTTCTTCCTTTCTTTCTTTCTTTCTTTCTTTCTTTCTTTCTTTCTTTCTTTCTTTCTTTCTCTCTTTCTTTCTTTCTTCCTTTTTGCTTTCTAGGGCAGCACTCGCAGCATATGGAGGTTCCCGGGCTAGGGGATGAATCAGAGTTACAGCTGCCAGCCTACACCACAGCCACAGCAGTGCAGGATCCGAGCCATGTCTTCAACATACACCACAGCTCACAGCAATGCCAGATCCTTAACCCACTGAACGAGGCCAGGGATCGAACCCACAACCTCATTGTATTGAGTTTCTTATATTTCAGAATTGGAAGCCTTTTCTTCAGAAAAGCTAAGACCGAAAAAAAAAAAAAGTGTTTAAAGGTCAACTCTAATCCCATTTCAGCTGAGATTATTTCCTAACTGAAGCCATCCCATTGCTCCAGAGTGTCAAGAGTATTTTTATCTTCTTATCTTGGACAGAAGCTCCCATAGATATTGAACTCATAGTTTCTTTCTCAATGGAGGCCATGAAAGGCCTTTGCCCAAAGGGAGGATTTTAGGTCCACCTAAACCACTAATTTCAGGCGAGAAATACCGACCTGAGATTACCTGGGCAGAATGGTCTTGACTCATCAGGCCCTCCACTCAGGGGGCCACCCCAATGCTAAATCGCCCGTGCTAACGTTGTGCATGGGGTCAGCATAAGCAGTAACTTTAGACTCAGAAAGACCTAGATTTGAACTTTGAAAAACGTATGGTTACCAAAGGAGACAGGTTGTTGGAGGGAAGGATGGGCTGGGGGTTTGTGATGGAAATGTTGTAAAATTGGGTCGTGATGATGGTTGTACAACTATAAATATAATAAAATTCACTGAGTTAAAAGGAAAAGACCTTGATTTGAAGGTCGTATGCTTCATTGAAGGCCTTATGAAGAATCCTTCATCTTCAGAAACATCACTGGCAAGAGGCTCAGAGGACAATGGATTCCCATTAGAATGGATCCTGGTGGATCAGGCACCATGACCATGACAGTGAAAATTTTAACAATGAGCATTTACTAGCGCTACTAGGACAGAAGAATTAAGGATTGTCTTCGATCTAATACTCCCCACTTGAGCCTCTTCTTCGGGTGCTAGGGGAGAGTAGGTAATGATTGAAAATGAATTTCCACTCAGCTGGTTGGAGACTGACTCAGAGCCAATTTAATTTAAAAAATAAGGAGATGTAACATTTCTTGTACACCTAAGTTGATGGAGTAAAATAATTACCTACTGCATTTTTATTTATATTACCTTTATGTCAATATTTTGTGGGGGATGCTGCTTTTCCGGTGTCCCAGTCTGTTGACTCCCCTGATTATGTGACCAGCGGCAGAAATTTCTCAGGCTTTCTCTCACCCCACAGCCTGAACATGCTTGTTCAGGGCTGGTGTCTCTGCCTGCTGCTCCCTTGCTCAGCCCTTGCCTTCTGTTTTCTGCCTATGTCCTTTGGGTCAGAGCGACCCTTGTGCTTAGTTACGAGTCCAACATTGTCCCCTGACACTGCCCCTTAGCTCCACACTCTGTTCCCATGTAGGCTGGTCCTACCCACTCCCACAATCAGAAGTTTTAGCGCCAGCAGATGACCAAGATGGTCCAGATGGTGGGTCATCTAAGCTGCCCACTCTGGACATCCAACTTTCCACTAAAGTCATCCCATAGGGTGGATCCAGTCCGTTTTGAGATCTTTTTTAATTTGAATTTATATGCTCTAAAGAAAAAAAATTCATCGAGAGTATTGACTCAGTGTTTTGGAATAGGAGCTGGTTTGAATTAATTTAAGCATAAGTGTGTGCATTGTGGATGCTCTCTGGGGGTTCCTCATACTCGTTCTAGCTCCTCACCATCGGGGAAGCAGCGAGGGCCCTCAGCCAGGATGACAAGAGAACAGTCTCTGCCATGTCTGACATGCATCCCCTTCCTCTCAACCCCCGGGTCCCGTGTTGCAGATTCTCTGCTGTGTGGCTTGGCATTCTTATCCTTGCCCTGTTGCCTTTGGATGACACCTTGATGGGAGCCCCTGTTACCAAGTTTTCATCATCTGCCCTTGGAAATGCTCAGGTTCCTTTCAAGTAAACATTACTGGAAACTCCATCTCCCTCTCTCATATGTCTCTCAGAATTCTGGCTGATGTTGTAATTCATCCACTCAACAAATCCTTTACATTGAGAACTTTCTCCTTGCTCTGGGTGGGGGGGTGACTTCGTATGTTTGCTGGTTTCTTTGACTCATAACTGGTTGGGACTAGATGTTCTCAAATGCTTCCCATCTTCTGGGCCATGGCTAAAGGGTTTTTGTGAGCGCCAAATGTGATCACATAATGAGAGTGTCTCAGAGTGCCTGGCACATAATAGGCATCCTAAAATATAGCTATAATTACAGTTATTGTCTCACGTGCCTGCTACCCTTCACAACAGTTGCCTCAGCAAATATATTTCAGTGATTTCCAAGAAAGGACTCCCATCTTCTTAATACCATCTCCATCTTCTCCTCCTTAAGTAGAATAAAAATGACAAATGATTTCCAAACCAATGACATATTTTTACCCTACATGGTTGTGGAAAACCGCCCCCGCTTCATCAAGGCAATTCCTTTATGTGCACATAAAGTCCATTTTCAAATTCTCCTTTGATGTTGGGTCTTGACATTCAGCAAGTAGAGAGACTCAACAGGAAGTGGAACAATAAATAAAAAGCTGCAAAGCCGTGGCAAAAACATCCTGCGCTGATGGTAATCAGATGGTCAATGGCATTCCCTAACACAGTGGGGAAGCAGCCTGACTCAGATGTCCTCAGGGGCTCAGAACCCTCTGCCCAAGAAGCTGTAATCCTGGAGACCAGATACATAGCCCTAGTCTCATGCCAGCGGCTATGGCTCAGCGCCTCCCTGTGCCCCAGGCCCCATTACCAACTCTAGGACTTCCTCGCCCTTTGGGTCCTGGTTTCCCCACCACCAAGGTGCAGCTCATCACCTAGGCCTTTAAGGGCCGGTCCTGAGGCTGGTCGACATCTGGACAGAGAAGTCCATTCATAGGTTAACAGAAATCAGTTCCCTGAGCCCAAGCCATTGAGACCCTGGGTCAAAGGTGAGGGGGGCTCCAGAGGTTGATATATGTGTTTTTTCTAAGCAGCTTGGTCCCCACAGCCTGAGTAAACATATTTGCCACTGTCAACTTAGGAAACTGTAAACAAGCCCAGTAAGTATTAAGCCATATTGCACTGGAAATATATAACTTCCTCCCTCTCCCTCTCTCTCTCTCTCTCTCTCTCTCTCTCTCTCTCTCTCTCTCTCTCTCTCTCTCTCTCTCTCCCTCTCTCTCTCTCTCTCCCTCTCTCTCTCTCTCTCTTTGGCTTTTTAGGGCTATACTCGTGGCATATCAAAATTGCCAGACTGGGGGTCAAATTGGAGCTGCAGCTGCCAGCGTACGCCACAGCCACAGCACAGTGGTATCTGAGCCGCATCTGGGACCTACACCACAGCTCATGGCAACGCCGGATCCTTAACCCACTGAGCGGGGCCACGGATTGAACCCGCAACCTCGTGGACATCTGTCGGACTGGTTACCTCTGAGCCACTACAGGAACTCTAGAAACATATAACTTTAAAAGAATAAAATTGTTAGAACATTGGATTGACTCCTAAGAAATTGCCATTGGGGGAGGACCAAAATAATTGAATATTGTCCACTTCGAATGGTCCGATCCAATGGTGGTAGCTAATATTTCTTGGGCACTCATGGTGAACTGCACACGTAAAGTCCTCTGCACGTTACATGTAACCATCCTTTGAGGGAGGGCTGTTATCTTTGTTTTACAGATGAGGAGTCTCAGAGAGGTAAAGTGCCTGTAGCGGTTCCTATTGGGTTTCGGCAACATGCTGAACCCCTTTGCTTATCTTTTGTTAATGCCTAATCTTCCGGTCATCACGTCCTCTGCCTTCCGGGACCCTCAAAGGCAGGGTGCACCCCTGGCTTTGATCATAACCGGTAACAGACCGTGGTTCACATGATGCTCTCAGAAACGTCAGCATTTCACCCTTGACCCTACCCTCTCAATTTACAGCACACTCACTCAAAGCAGCCCCTTCCGATACGTTCTTTCTATTAAATTTTCCAGCCCCTGACTGCCAATTTTCCCCCTTCCTCGGACTCTCATGCGTTCTTTTCCCTCCTCCTCCAGCCCAGCCTGTATCCACTTTTGACAACCGTTTCTTTGCATGTCTCTCCAATTCTCTTGCCCCCTTCACCCTGTAACGTGTGTACCTGGCAAACCTCCACATCTGCTGATACCCAAATCACTTTACAAAGAGGATGGCGGCTCTGGGGACGCCCAGTGCCCTCCGCAGGTCCAGTCATTGCACAAGAGACTTAGTTCTGTCACCACATTCTGAGCCAGAACTGGCTCAGACATTCTGGACATATTTCCATACAAGCATTAAAATCAAACTGGAAGTTTCTAGTATTCTACAAATAAAAGAGAGAAGAAACAAATGCAATATTCCTCCTGTCTCATTTTGAAAACTACGAAGCACTTAGAAAAGTTAAGATTAACCCAAAACCCATATATCTTTGGAACTCCCATTGTGGCATAATGGAAACAAATCCAACTGGTATCCCTGAGGATTTGGGTTCGATCCCTGGCCTCGCTCGGTGGGTTAGGGATATGGAGTTGATGTGAGCTATGGTGTAGTTCACAGACGTGGCTCAGATCAGGTGTTGCTGTGGCTGTGGTGTAGGCCGGCAGCTGTAGTTCTGATTTGACCCCTAGCCTGGGAACTCCCATATGCCATGGTTGCAGCCAAAAGACAAACAAAAAAACACATATAATGTGTTATGCTGGGTAACAGGAATTGACAGTGTGGTAGGTCAATTACAGTTCAATTATTTCAAAACAAAAACAAACTCATAGAATCAGATTTGTGGTTACCAGAGGCAGCAAGAGAGCAGATTAGATGAAGGTGGTCGGAAGGCAGAAACTTCCAGTTGTAAGATAAATAAGTACCAGAGGTGTAAGGTATGACCCAATAAATATAATTAGTACTGTATGCTCAATGTTACACGTGAAAGCTGTTAAGGGAGTAAATCCTAAGAGTTCTCATCAGAAGGGGAAAATCTTTTTTTCCTATTTCTTTCACTTGTATCTGTATAAGATGATAGATGTCACTAAATTTACTGCAATAATCATTTTATGATGTATGTTAAGTCAAATCATTATGCTCTGTATACCTTAAACTGAGCTGTGTACTGAATGTCAATTTTATCTCAATAAAACTGGAGGGAAAAAAAGAACCATGTAACTTTCTCTTGGTTTTACCAGTCCTTAACATTTGCCACACTCACTTCCTCTCTCTCTCTCCCTAAACACACACACACACACACACACACACACACACACACACACACACGTACATGTATATATACACACACATATATACTTTTTTGCCAATCCTTTTGAAACTTGGTTGCAGACATCGACACACATAGATACACGTATACACACACCCATATACGTCTATGCAGCTCAGATCCCACATTGCTGTGGCTGTGGGGTAGGCCGGTGGCTATGGCTCCAATTCGACCCCTAGCCTGGGAAACTCCATGTGCCGTGGGTGCAGCCCTAAAAAGACAAAAAATAAATAAATAAATAAATAAATAAATAAATAAAATAAAATTTTAGGTTTCTGAATTTAAATTTGCATTTTGTCATTTAGTGAAAGAAAATTTTAAATATGTTAGAAGACAAAAATATGATTTTAAAACATGAACAGGTTTTAACTTTCTGTGTATTACATTTTTATTTACACTTTAATGAAAGTACATTCACATTTTTTAAATTTTGAATTAATGGCTTTCATTGTCTGATACTTTAGCTTATTACTGCCAAGAGAAAATATTATGTAATATCTTTGTTATAGTAATATAATCAGTGGTTTGGCTATAAAAGAATTAAATGAAAGAATAAAATATTTTTTAAACAAATACATGGTAATTTAAGATACACAGTGAAACACTGACAGTTCATCATCAGAAAATCCAGACATGCGTGATAGTATTAAACTCAGTTTTTTCTTAAATATTTTGCCAAATTTTAATCACATAAAATTATTGCTTTATAGATTGTTTTGTCATAGAACAAGTGTATTTGAAAAGGTAAGCTAGAATGCATATTATTTAGAGGCTCAATAATTTGGTTTACAACTTTGAAATGTTTAGGCATACGGTATATGGGCTTCTAATTATACTCTGGTGCCAAGACCTCTGCTTATAATTTCTAGATTCTGCAAATGTCAGGACAGATCTGCACACACCGACCTTGAAACAGGTACGTGTATCTCATTTATACAAGATGTGAATAGAAAAACAAGTGAATACTAGCAAGTCAAAAACCAGATTTGGAGTTCCCATTCTGCCGCAGCGGAAAAGAATCCGACTAGTAACTGTGAGGTTGCAGGTTCGATCCCTGGCCTCGCTCAGTGAGTTAAGAATCCAGCATTGCTGTGAGCTGCAGTGTAGGTCGCAGACGCAGCTCAGATCCTGAGTTGCTGTTGCTGTGTGTATGTCGTGAGTGAGGCCCTAAAAAGCAAAAAACAAACAAACAAACAAACAAACAAAAAACACCTAGATTCATTATAACAATATTCCCTAGGACCTAGCAGAGAAATTTGGAAGGCAAGGTGGTTTAATAATTAATAGACTACTAATTTTTAAAAATTCTTTTATAAAACCAAAATTGTCTTAACAAATTGCCACAAAAGTAGTTGATAAAACAGGATATTTATTCTCCATGTTAATTTCTGAAACATTTTGGAAAATAGAGACGAGCTGAACATCTAACTCAATCTTACCTTTGATGGTGAAGTAGCACAGATATTGCCATTAAATTGGGACAAGTAAAGGATGTCAGAGGACATTTTTATTAGTTCATATTGTTCTTGAAGTCCCTTCCAACGCAATTCTGTATGAAGTGGAAATAAGAGATATACTTTCTGGAGGAAGAGATGAGATCAGGTTATTTTTAGGTAGTGTGATCTATCAAGAAAACCCAGGGGAATCATCTGAAAATCTATTAAAAAGTAATGAGAGTTCAATAATATGGCCAGATCTATGATAAATATGCCACAGTCCATAGCTTTTTTTATACACTGGCAATAACAGAGAGAACATAAAGAGGAGAAGAGATTGCCTCCAGAATAACAATAAAAGCCAGAAAGTCTCTAAGAACGACTCTGAAAAGATAATGAAAGAATTGAGATGAAGAAAAATATGAAACTTTACTGTGGACCATAAAAGAAGACCTAAGAAAATGGAGAGAACACGTCCCTGAATGGGAAAACATAATGGAGAGAAAAATGCCAATTCTGCCCAAATTAAATAAAGATTTAATGCCCTAACAGTCAAACCAACAGGAGATGTTCATAATTTGACAGAATTGGTTATAAAGTTACTTTTTAAAAAAAAGTTAGAGTAGCTAATAAAATTCTCTCAAAGAAGGAGAAAACAGTCATTACGATTTTAGTTCCTAAAACGTAATATCAATCTAGATTACAACAGCTTATATGGGTGGGTAACAGATCCATCCAAGGAAAAGCAAAAGCCCTTTTGTCTGTAGCCCTTTAAGGATCTTCTTCACCAATTCCAATCACTTCTGACATGCCAAATCCATCCTTAGCACCAATTTGGCAAAAGCACAATGCCACCAAGATACTCCTTGATTTGCCATTTTTATTATAAAACTCATATTTGGAAAACATAAAAATATAAATATTAAACTTTACATGGTACACAGTGTTTTGTCCCTTTTGGCACAAAGTTTTCATCTTTTTCTCTCTCTTTTTTTAAATTGAAGTACATTTGATTTACAATGTTGTGTTAGTTTCTGATGTACAGCAAAGTGACTCAGTTATACATATACATTGTTTTTACATATCTCTATATATAACTGAATATATATATACACATACACCCACATATATATTCTTTTTAAGATTCTTTTATCAGTTATTACAAAATATTGAATATGGGAGTACCTGCTGTGGTGCAGTGGCTTAAGGATCCGGCATTGCCACAGCCGTGGCATAGGACACAACTACAGCTCAGATTGATCCCTGGCCCAGGAATTTCCGTATGCCCCGGATGCAGAAAAAAAAAAAATTCAATATAGTTCCTTGTGCTACTTTATATAGAGCAGTGTGTATATTAATGTGTTAATCCCAAACTCCTAATTTATCCCTCCCCCTCTTTCCCCTTTGGAAACCATAAGTTTGTCGGCTATGTCTACAAGTCTGTTTTTGTTTTATATGTAAGTTCGTTTGCATTATTTTTTTAGATTTCACATGTAAGTAATATCATATGCTACTTGTGTTTCTCTGCCTGGCTTACTTCACTTAGTATGATAATCTCTAGGTCCATCCATGTTGCTGCAAATGGCATTATTTTATTTTTTTTCATGGCTGAGTAATATCCCATTGTATACATGTACCACATCTTCTTTATTCATTCACCTGTTGATGGGCATTTAGGTTCCCTCCCATGTCCAGGCGATTGTAAATAGTGCTGCAATGAACACTGGGGTGCATGTATCTTTTTTTGTTTATATCTTATTTTAAAAATTTTATTAATAGCACATTGTAATGTACAGAAATTTTAAACTTTTAGGCAGACAAATCTATTGATCTTTTACCTTGTAATTTTCCCATTAATTTTAGGCTAAAAATGCCTTCTCAATTCAACCTATGATAAACATGGCATTTAATTTATTAATTTTACCTTTTTTTTTTGCTTTTTAGGGTGGCACCCATGGCATATGGAGATACTCAGGCTAAGGGTCTAATCGGAGATACAGCTGCTGGCCTACACCACAGCCACAACAACTTGGGATCCAAGCTGCATTTGAGCTACACCACAGCTCCTGGCAACACTGGGTCCCTGACCCACTAGTGAGGCCAGGAATTGAACCCGCATCATCATGGATGCTGTTCGGATTCGCTTCCTCTGAGCCACGACAGGACGCCCATAAACATGGCATTTTAAAGTGAAAGGAAAGACAAAATTTTCAATCAATATTATTGGGATAAAGTGGTAACTGTAGCGACACAATTAATTCTGACTGCTTTTCATTTTTATGGAATTATATTTCAAAGAAGGCAACAATTAAAATGTAAAAATGAAATTTCAAAAGCGTATTAAAGAAAGCATAGGACGAATTTGTCTTTACAGGGGAGCGTTTTCTCCTAGGCATGATCCTAAACTCTAAACCCATAAGAGAAAATGTGGTGGATTTAACTATGTAAAATTTCGGTGTAAAAAGTGGCCAAGGGACCGTGAAACTCTAGCTCGCAGAGCCCCGGCCCAAGGAGAAGGGGCGTCAGAAAGGACGCAGGTGACTTCCTGGCTGCACAACTCATGTGGTTCAGGTTCTTGAAGACATCAAACTTGTGTTCTCCCTGCCACAGGGTTAACAACTGGAGTTAACAATCATGCCAAGAGACACGCAGCTGGTACGCCACCCTCGTGTAGGGCACGCTTAGGACTTCACCGTGCTGGGGAGTGCCTATTGTGGCTCAGCAGTAATGAACCCGACTAATACCCATGAGGACGCAGGCTCCATCCCTGGCCTCGCTCAGTGGGTTAAGGATCCGGCGTTGCCGTGAGCTGTGGTGTAGGTTGCAGACGCGGTTCGGACCCACGTTGCTGTGGCTGTGGTGTGGGCCGGCAGCTATAGCTCCGATTCGACCCTTAGCCTGGGAACCTCCATATGCTGCACATTCAGCCCTAAAAAAGAAAAAAGAAAAAGGAATGTTTCAGGGAACAAGTTTCAGCAGTTCTACTTTGTAATAAGGATAAACAAATCTGTTCTGATTTTCTGAATAATGCCAGAACTTGGATTTCTGAAAAAAGAATTTTCTTATGGACGCAACTAAACGCATCTACAGTATTTTTATCATACAGCACATTCCATCATTTACTATACTTTTCTGAGTTGACATGCTTGCAGGTATATGCTTTTAATGTTGTCTCTCTTCTGTGCTATTCTTATAAGTTTGCTCTTAAAATATATGAAATTATTATTTTTTAAGTTTTATTGAAGTATAGTTGATTTACAGCATCCTTAACTCTGCTGTACCACAAAACGATTCGGTTATATATACATACACACCCACCCTTTTCCAGATTCTTTTCCCATATAGATGATCACAGAATATTGAGCAGAGTTCCTGTGCTACACAGCAGATCCCCTTTGGCCAGTCAGTCCATATACCACAGCGTGGACTCTAAAAAGACGGATATTAGTGGTTCCAGTCGTGGCTCCACCATTAATGAACCCGACTAGCATCCATGAGGATGTGGGTTCGATCCCTGGCCTCACTCAGTGGGTTAAGGATCTGACATTGCCGTGAGCTGTGATGTAGGTCGCAGGTGTGGTTTGGATCCTGCATTGCTGCGGCTCTGGTGTAAGCCAGCGGCTACAGCTCTGGTTCAACCCCTAGCCTGGGAACCTCCTGGGACTGCACGGGCGCAGTCCTAAAAAGACAAAATAAATAAATACAAAAGTAAGTAAAAATGAGGATATTATTTAAAAAAAAAAAAAAAGGAAAGAAGCAGACCTACAACGACTGACAAGTAATGATAAATTGCTGTGTGAAAAAGGTAAGAGGTAGAGAGTGTGTGTTACGTGCTTCCATATTTTTAACACACATAATCTCTTTAAGAGGACACCCCAAAACTGGCAGCAGTTGTTAAAATGATGATCCTCTGGGTAAGAGGCCGGCAGGGAGGTGCAGGGGAGACGGCTGGTTACAAACATTCTTCACGCTGACATGCGTTGGGGTCTGTTGAATTGCTCACTGCACGTTAGCTCCTCAAATAAATACATCTGAAAGCCTTCCCACCCTGGTATCAGATAAATAATCATTTCTACTTCCTTCTAGCCTTTCACATTTTTTTCACTTGATTTTACATTTAGGTCTGCAATGCGGTCCGATTTATCTTGGAAACTGGTACAAGACATTGCTTTTCCAACTCTGAGCCCTGGGGTCCTATGGAGTTACAACCTGGGGGCAGGCGGGGAGCTGGGGGGAACTTGCAGGCAGGATGTAGGGAGAGGAGGGGGCAGCTCAGCCTCGCATGCATCTGGATTATAAATCAGGACCCCACCTCAAGTCTGCTGTCTGCACGCAGAGGCAGAGATGTGCTCTTAGCAGTTGGAAATAAAGGTCTGGACAGCAGAGGAGGGGTCAGGCCTGGCGATGCAGTTCAGGAATCTCAGAGGAAAGAGATGTCGGTATTCTTATAGTCACGTTATCTGAGAAAGCAGAAGGAAAAAGAGGGTGGTGGTGGAAAAAGAGAGAGAGAGAGAGAGAGAGAGAAAGGAAAGAAAGGAAAGGAAGGAAGGAAAGAAGGAAAGAAAGGGGAAAGGAAGGAAGAAAGAAAGGTGGAGAGAAAGTAAAGAGAGAGAGAGGGAAAGGAAGGCAGGAAGGGAAAGAAGAGAAAAACTAAACCATCAGATTTTGAAAATCTGACTTAGCCTTAAGAAGAAACAAGAGGAAAAGTAACACAAACTTTTTCTTTTCTTTTTTTTGCTTCTTAGGGCCACACCTGCAGCACATAGAGGTTCCCAGGCTAGGGGTTGAATCAGAGCTGCAGCTGCTGGCCTACACCACAGCCACAGCAACACAGGATCCAAATCGCATCTACCACCTACACCACAGCTCAGGGCAACACCAGATCCTTAATCCACTAAGCGAGGCCAGAGATCAAACCTGCATCCTCGTGGATATTAGTTGGCATCATAACCCACTGGGCCAGAAAGGGAACTCCCAACCCAAACATTTCATAAGTACACAAGTGCGACGGCCTTGAGTCTAGAGAACAGGCAGGTGACGAGAACGCACACCCAGGACATCAGGTGGGAAGACTGGATTCCGGGGCTGCTGAGGCTCATGACATAAGGAAGCTGAAAATCCACTAGACTTGGGCTTATTCCTTCACTCTTCGGTTTTGCTGAACTCTTACTTTGTACCAGGAATGTCCTAGAAGCTGGGAGTACTGCAGGAGGCAAACAGCCAAATATCTTGCCTTGGTGCTGTTTCCATTCTAGTGGGGACACAAGTGACAAACAAAGTGTAAATGTGTAATGTGAGCTGTGGGGCATATTGGATGAAGATGAGAGCTGTGTAGAAACTGCAGCACCGGTGGGGGGGTGGGGGGGGGGTTGCTCAGAGAGGATCTCACTGGGAAAGCCACATTTGAGCCAGAGCCTGGGGGTGACCTGCTCAGGCACACAATTATCTCGTGGCTCCTTCTTTTTTTTTTTTAGAGCATATGGAAGTTCCCAGGCTAGGGGATGAATCGGAGCTGCAGCTGCCAGCCTACAGCACAGCCAAGGCAGCCAGGGATCTGAGATGTGTCTGCGACCTACATCACTTCTGTGTTTCTCGTCCCCTCCTGGGACTGGACCGTCACTGTCAAGGTGACACATGGTTCTCCAGTCTCTCTTCTCCGCTAAGATGTCTTCTAGGGAGTTACTGGTGACACAGTGGGTTAGGGACCCGGTATTGTCACTGCAGCAGCTTGGGTAACTGCAGTGGTGCGATTTCGACGCCTGGCCTGGGAATCTCCACATGCCACAGGCGCTGTCCCCCCAAAAAAGGGAAAAAAAGAGACACAGCACATCCGGGTGAGACTGTCAGACACAGGCTGAGCCCCCTTTCAGTCGGCACCGCCAGGCAGTGGGGTCCTGGATGCGAAGGGCAGAGTGGTCCCTGCCACCTGTCTGCGGTCAGACCCCGACATCTGCTGAGTTCACAGGCATCAACACGTAACTCCTCTGGGCCTTGATCTTCTCGTCTGCCAAACAGGGACCGGGGGCCCCGCCTCGCAGCGTTCATCCCAGCGTCCCTTCCAGAGACGGGAGCTTGCTCAACCGCAGGAGAGCGGGGATTCCAGCGGAACCTTCGGGTGAGGCCTCACTGCCGAAGTCCTCCGAAGTGCGACTCGGCGAGGATCCCTACCAATCAAGGGAAACTAATTCATTTATATTTTTGTGTCATCTTGAAGGAGCAGCCCATGAGCGGAGCCACAAGCTAAAGGAGCTCAGAAAAGGCAGCGGGTGCCGCGGGTTACGATCCGTGCCGGGCAGCCTGTTCTGGATCGCCTTGGAAACCCACGGAAACAGGGGGTGTAAAAGGGTACCGCTGAGCCCCCGGTGAACGTTCTTTAGGGGGCACATGGGATCCCGAGATCAGAATCCAAGTCCAGGCATCGTGCCCCCTGGTGGTGAGATCTTGAGCCGATTCCTTGACCTCAACGAGCCTCAGTGTACTCACCTGTAAAATGGGACAAACTGACTGGCTCCCCCGTGTAGGCCCCACACACTGACTGGGAGTGTCCGGTGAGCTGACATGTAAGGTCTGGTGACGGTGAGCCCGGGCAAAGGTGACAGCTGTGACATAGCCGGGGGTGAGCTGGGCAGCCACTGCTGCCCCTAAGTCCAATCATGGGAGGTTAAAATGGGAGAGGGCTTCATCAGAAGTTTGGACTAAAGACCCAGAGGCCGGTAGCGAAGCCGTAGGTGCCCCACATCCCCACACTTCAAGATGAGCCTCTAAATTACCCATGTGGGATTCCCAAAGATGGAGGAAAACATTTTTTTTGCTTTTTTGCTTTTTTTTAGGGCCCCAGGTGCGGCATACGGAAGTTCCCAGACTAGGGGTTGAATCGGTGCTGCAGCTGCCGGCCACAGCCACAGACACAGTAACATCAGATCCAAACCATGTCTGCGACCTACACCATAGCTCACCGCCACACCGGATCCTTAACCCACTGAGAGAGGCCTGGGATCGAACCTGCAACCTCATGGATCCTAGTCAGGTTCATTACTGCTGAGCCACGACGGGAACTCAGGGAGGAGACCTGTTTTGGTTGACTCTCAGCCCAATACCCAATATCAGGTAAAGGACTGGGACAGAAAGGAGGTCTTGGGAGAGCTGCTGGATGGCTGGGGTGTCCCCTGCCCCACGGACGAGCAATTCTCAGCCCTGGGAGAACCCTGGGAGAGCTTGTGTCCCCTGGGTCTATGGATGCAGAGCTGTCAGGTGTCAGCCCCCTGCCCGAGAAACCCTGCAGGCAAGAGGCCCAGGTACCAGCCAGGGCTGGGAGAGCAGAGAGGGCGGCGGAGGAAGGGAGGGGACAGGACGGGCTTACTCTAAGGGCAGAGCAAGGGTGTGGAAGGCTGGTCCCCACAAACCAAGAAAACCCAAGGGTGCCGTCTTGGGGCCATCTTGGAAGGGACTTGGCCTATCAGGGACCTGGAGGAGCAAAATGCCCAAGACACGGTGGGCTGCAGAGCCCAGAGCCAAGGGTCAAGGTGAGAGAAGTGTCCAGGAGCACGGGGTGCACCTGGGGGTTCCTGGTGGGGGGATCGCTAGGAATCCCGCACCTGGCAAGAAGGATGCTCAGTGGACGTTGCCGAGCCCAGGCCAGCGCTGCTCTGCTGATCAGAACCTGTGCGCACCGCGCCTCTCCCTGCTCGTTCCCCAGCCCTGGAGCAGCGGGAAGGGTGCTGCGAGGCACAGGCGCTGGCCAAGGAAAGCGGGGAGAAGCTGTCCGAGCCGCTCCCCCACACACACACCTCCTTGGGCTCCGGCACAAATTTGCAGGAAGGCATGGAGTTGTTTCTCTCTGGGTGGAATTCGGGTGTTGTCAGGATTGCACTGGACTAAATAAAGGAACTGAGGTATGTTTTTAGCTAAAAGTAAACAGAGAACACCTTGTTAGCCAGGAGTGACCAGAAAAGGTATGGGATGGGACTAGCCTAAGACAGCATCCAGGGATGGAGAAAGGCTGTCACTGGGAAGGGACATCCGAAAGCTTTAGGATGGCCACCTAAGGACCCCAGCCTGCTCCAAGTGCGCATATCCGCGCATCGGAGCTCATAGCCGTGAGGGGGGAGGGTTGGGGCACAGTGGGGGCAGGGCTAGTGAAGGGGAGCCACATCTTTTTTATTCTAGGTGCTTTCCTTTCATTTTTTAAACTTCTGTTGAAGCTGATTTCCAAGGTTGTGGTCATTTCTGCTGTACGACAAAGTGATTCCGTCATCCACGTCCCCGCGGCCACTCTCGTTCAGATTCTTCTCCCAAGTAGACTATTACATCACAACGGGCAGTTCTCTGGGCTGCACTGCAGGGCCCTGTTGGCCAGTCAGTCCACGTACCTCAGTGTGCAGATGCCCGTCCCAAACCCCCAGTCCATCCCTTCCCCGCCACTTCCTGTCCCCTTTGGCAGGTGTTTTTGTGTTGGGGGATTTTTTTTGTAACGAATGTGTAGACAAGTATCACTTGCGGAATCACAGTGGAAAAAAATATCTATACGCGTACACACACACACACATGCACACACGCATGCACACACACACATGCACACACGCACACACATGCACACCATATGTCTCTCTCCCTTAACAGCCAGTGTTTGTTCTTTGGCCCTGACGCCCGCTTGCAGGTAACACTGGCTCCTGGAACCATATTCCTTAAATGTTTGCCATCCTCAACCCAAGTTCTGGCCTGACATGGCCCGGCCGAGCAATGAGGGTCGAGGGAGATGAAAACACAGAGAAGGATGGGGAGACAGGTTGGGCCGGGGGTGGAGACGCATATGCCTTCTTCTCCGCTCTTTTATATAAACACTGTCATTTGCCATTAAATGTGAAGATGACATTGATTAGAGAAACTGCCTGACAGCTGGAAAATACCCGCGGCTCATTACGCAAATATCCAAGACCTCACTTTTAATTACTCAGTTAGCGCCAGATTAACTCCCAGCCTCCGCCAACGGCACGGCCTTCCTCCCGGGGCGTCAGAAAGAATCAAGAAGAAACCAGATGAGCCTGAGCCTGTCACCCACTCCCTGACTCTGGGAGGAAAGTGTTTAGCCAGGAAAGCAGGGTCACCACGCAATCGAGGGGCCCTACCAAGCGGGAGGGACACAGCCCCGCTTCCTGTTGGGTTGTTTTCCTTTGGGTCTAGATCCAAGTAGTATTCTAGGTGGAAAGACCTCCCAAAATGCTGTTTTCTTGGGGGAATAGAGAGAAATGCAGCTTGGTGAATGCTGGCTAATTTGGAAGCCTCCGATCTCAGCAAGTAAGGGCTTCCAGATGCCTCTGGGGCGGGCGGCATGAAACGCTGTGACGCACACGCGGTCATTCATTCCATTCCCTCACACACGTGCAAGGGCACAGACTTCGTGCCAGTTCCCTGCTACACATGTCGGAGTCAGAGATGGAGAGGGGAGGTCCATTGCCCTAGACACTCAGCCCAAGGAAAAGAGAGACGGGAAAATAAATAAGAGCAGTTGGTTTCTGCGGATGCTGGGACAGCAGTCCAGAGGGTACCATGGAGCACAAAGGAGGAGGCCGAGAGGAAGCAGGAAAAGCTCTGCGGAAGGGAGCTGGACCCAAGGTGACCAGGGAACAAGGACAAGGACGAGCCATGAGAGGAAGTGGGGCTGTGAGGTGTAAGCAAGTTCATGGGACTGGACAGAGGCTGATGTGGACGTGAAGGGCGCGTATGCTGCTCCTTAACTGCCTGAAACCTTCGTGCTCTCTTCCTGTACTTAAGCATGTCGCTCTTAGGAGTCCTAGCCTTCCCAAGACAGAAGCCAGCAACTCTTCTTCCCAGCTTCCCTTGCAGCTAGGGTATAACCACGTGACCTTGAATCCACCAGTCAGAGGTAGCCATGGGAGACCTCACGGGGTGACAAGGGGTACCCTGCGGACTGGTCTGGTAGACTCCATCCAACTGAGGCTGGTAATGCGCACTGCCCAGCACTGTTACCAGCTTCCTGTCTGTTCAGTGGCAGTGGCAGTGGTTCCTCTACCCGGTTGGAAGGTGGCCATTCCTTCTGCTCCTGGGTCTGCAGGCCTGTACCCCAGGCTCTTCTAGAGCCCTTGGGAGCTTCCAGCGTCCATTTACAATCCCCTCTTTTCTTCAAACTAACTACCTGGATTCCGTTGCTTATAACCAAGTATTCTGATTCGTACCGACTGATGGTTTTCCAGTGGCTGGGGCAGAGACCTTCCAACTGGGGGAGCTTCCTCAAAGCCTGGGATGATGCGGGAGCTTCTGGGTCAGCTCCACCCCCCTCTCTATCTCCATTTCTTTCCCACACTGCACTTCAAAGCAAGATTGTGTTCATAAAACAATAACGGTAATGATAACACCTAACATTTACGGAGCACTTGCTATCTGTCGAGGACTGTGTGGTAGGTTGGGGTTTCCAAGAAGGCCCTAATGGAACCTCCCATCTCACATGCTTTTTCTGTTACATGACCTTGACAGCCCTCCCTCACTACCACGAAGTCTCTCCTCCCACCCCTTGAATGTGGAAAGGCTTCTGACTACTGCAGAAGTGTTGCTGTTACTTCTAAAGCCTGGTCCTAAATCCGAGGCAGCTTCCACCTGGTTCTCTTGGGTTTCTCCATCTCAGAACCCAGGCACTATGCAGGAAGGAGGCCCAGGCCAAGTGCAGGTGGGGCAGCCTGCAGCCATGGCTGAGCTCCCAGCCCACAGCCAGCAGCCCCTGGCAGACAGATGAGAGAGGAGGCCTGAAGATAATTCCAGCCCTAGCCACCACCTGACTAAAACCCTGTGAGAGACCCAAGTGAGAACCACCAGCTGAGTGAGTCCTGTCAGTCCCCAGAAATGTGAGAGGGATTAAGAAAATAATCATTTAAAGCTGCTGGGGTTTTGGGTGTCCTAATATTGTAGAATAATAATAATAACAATAATGATAACAATAATAACTGGAACATGCTATGTAGTCTTCACAGGCCTGTGAGGTAGGTGTTATTATTATTCAGCTATTACTATTCTCCTCATTTTTATCAGTGAAGTAGCTGAGGCACAGAGAGGTTGAGTAACCTGCTCAGTGACACACAGGTGGCTAGTGGTAGAGCTGAGGTTCACAGGCAGACTGGCTGTAGAGTCAGTGCTATCTGTCTTGGAAAGCTCTGCTGTAAATCATGGAGTCACTGAAGGATTTTAGGTGGGGAAGTGAAGAGGGGCAGCTGCGCTCATATCTGTGGTTGTGGAAAGATGCTAACGGTGGCAGGGACAGGGATTAAGGGCAGATGTCAGAGCGAGGCTAGAGGCGGACAGGCTACCTCAGCCCCTGGATGCGCAGGTGCGAGGTGACCGTGGCGGTGGAGAGAGCGAAGCAGATGTGGGAGCCAGCTCGCGGGGTGGGGGCGCTGGCTTGGGAACGGGGAGGAAGGCACAGAGATGGAGCTTCAGGAAGTGTCCCCGAGGCTTACCTGGGTGGCTGGAAGATGACACCAACACCTCACTGATTTCAGCAATTGCTAAATGACACAAATCACTCAGTCCCATCTGTCAGCCTCTGCTCCCAGCGAGTATCCCAGTTAGCGTCAAGCAGCTTACAGGGGCGGGCAGGACGAGGCCGTGTATCGGTGGGATGTGCTCAGTTCCGCCGCGTGAACAATCAGCCCTACAACGTCAGTGGCTTATCAGGAGAACGGACTCTATCCGCATGTCCCCTGAGGTCAGCCAAGGGCTGCCTCCACCTTTCCCCTCGCCCTGACCCCCGCCTCAGACACTGCTGATCACCACTGCAGAGCGAAAGACAGCTTTGGGGAGCGTCCCGCAGGAGAGCGATGAAATCTTGGTAACGCCCACTCACAGTGATTGGCCAGAGCTAGTCACCTGACCCACCCAGCTGCAAAGGGCCCGGAAGTGCCGCCATGCGCAAGTTCTAACCAGCCCCAGGGGCTCTTACCTACCACTGGGCAGGTTCTGTGTAGAGCAGCAGGGCTGCACTGTTGTCTTTTGGCTTCATTCGGATTAATATTAACTTGAGTTATTTACACATCCTTTTCTTTGGCTGACAGCTCCTCAAGGGCCAGGAGCCTGATTCACGCCTCTCTACAGTAGCGAAGCCTCTAACTGATCTGGGTGCTGGTGGCACAGCCAGAAAAAGCATCAAGTTGTGCCCTTTTGCTAGATGTACATTGTATTTCAATTTAAAAGGCTAGTGTTTAGGAGTTCCCATCGTGGCTTAGCAGTAACAAACCCGACTAGGACCCATGAGGACATGGGTTTGGCCCTGGCCTCGCTCGCTGGGTTAAGGATCTGCCATTGCTATGGGCTCTGATGCAGGTTGCAGATGAGGCTCGGATCCCGCATTCCTATGGCTGTGGGTAAGCCAGCAGCTGTAGCTCGATTCAGCCCCTGGCCTGGGAACTTCCGTTGCCACGTGTGTGGCTATTTAAAAAAAAAAAGGAAAAATTTAAAAAGTAAGGACTCACTGGACACAGCAGGGTAAAACCTGAAGTTGGGGGTGTCCCCATCCCCACCCATGTCAATCACTCAGGGGATCAGGATGCTGGCCCTCAGTCTGACAGCCATCAGTCAAGCAGGCAGGACCAAACTGTTTTCCTCTGATCTCTCTGTGGCGTCTTTCTGCTTTCCAGCTGGAGCCGGACAAAGGCACTGAGTGGGTTAAATGTGCGTCTAGGCAGCCTGAGCCCCTTGGGTATGTGACGTCCATTAGCTGGAAACCTGGGTGAGGAGACACTGTTTGTCTCCCAGCCGAGCTCTGGGGACCTGGCAAACATCTGACCCATCCTGGATGACTTTTCCAGGGTCAGCATATTAGGAACGAATCCTGACTAATTCGGTCACCCTCCCATTTCTCAAGTATGATTTGTGGCTTAATTGCAGCAGGAAGAAAAAAATAATGAAAAGTGCACAGCCCGGGCCATATCCGTAATTCATAACCGCAATAAAACCCTCGACGTGCCGTCGTGACTTATGGCAGTCTGAGGGGCATGCACCCTGGGGCCAGCAGAGGGCCCAGATGTTTCCGTTACAGAGCTTTTTCGAGTTCACAGGCTGGAGAATGCGGGCTTCCTAACTATGATGGCAAAGCTCAGCCTGGTTGGAGGCAAAAGCCAGAGCCTTGGCCCAGGGTCCTGGGGCCCAGGAGAGGTCTGTGCTCTGGCTGCCCTGGAAAGCAGAGCGGGTTGAAACCTCAGTGGTTGCAACCAGCATCTTGGAGAAAATTTCAAAGCATCTCAAGCCTATGGACAGCCCTCATCATTTGGGGGGCTGGCCTATGCCGGGCCCAAGAGAGCATGAGGCTGCTATATCAGGTAGGGGGTTAGTCTATGAGTGACAGAAAACCCAGGTCAAACAGCTATAACTGTAGGGGGAATTTATTGCCTTACATAACTGAAAAGAATCCAAAGACTGTTCAGCCTTCAGGTGAGGTTTGATCCAGAGGCTCAAATGACGTCACCAGGAAGAAGGTGTCGTCCATCATTTTTCTCTGCCTTTCACGTCAGGCTTCATGGTGGCCCATGGGCCGTCCCAGGATTTCTCCCTCAGGAAGCAAAATGGCTGTACCGGCTCCAGACCTCACAGCCTCGGAAGAAAGACTGTCTCTTTCCCTGAGCACTGAACAAAGGCTCCAGCTCTCACCGGCACCCATCAGGTCAGGTGTTCTTGAACCAACTAGTATTTGAAGGGTGGAGAAGAGGGCAGAGCACGCTGATCAATCTGAGTCAAGTGGACAACTGTGTGTCAACTCCATATGCTCCATACATTTGAAAATGTGGGAAGAATATTTCCCAAAGGGGAGGCTTGTTTTACCAAAAGAAGCAGAGGCGTTCCCCACTGGCCTAGCCACAAGAGATTCAGCATTGTCCCTGCTGTGGGTCGGGTTCGATTCCTGGCCTGGGAAATTCCACATGCTGCAGGTGCAGCCAAAGAAGAAGGAGGCGGAGGCAAAGGGGGAGGGGAAGCAGTCATGGATACGCTGGGCAAGCGGAGGGCGCATGTCTGCTACGTAGGGCAGGGGTGGACAAGCCAAATCCGGGAACAAATCCAGCTCATCCCTTGTTTTATCAGAGCACACATCCATGCTCCTTCGTGTGTGTGGCGTCTAAAGCTGCTTTCACACCACAGCAACAGCTAATTAATTGCAACAGTCTGTCTAGCCTGTGAAGCGCAAAGCAAGTTACTCTCTGACCCTTCACAGAAAATGTTTGCTGACCCTTGAAATAGAGGAGGGTTCATTTTAATGGCTGCCTTCCGAGACAATGACTAAACACAAACAGTGTACATTTCCAGGGCCCAGGGACTTTGAAATCATAGTTGGCCCCTGCTCCTTCCTTCTGCCCACGCCCTGGCTGCGGACCAAGGTGGGTCAGGAGAGACAGGGTGCAAGGCCAGGTGAGGTGTGGGCTGAGCACAGCCAGGTCAGGAGAAGGGCACCTGGTCCAAGATGCCCTGCGTGCTGCCCAGGTGACTTTGGGCAGATCGATAGCCTTTCTTGGCCAGGTCTTGTGGATGAGATGGCGCTGGGGATCTCATCTCTAATAGTCCTTCTGGGTCTTGCCTGGAGGGAAACGCTCTCTTCCCCCCACCCCTTTCCTAAATCTGTCCGCGGGAGGAGGAACCCATCAGCAGGGGGCGCTAGGAGGAACCACGTAATCACCCCTATTTCTGGGCCCCTCACCTTTCTGCAGGCCTTAGTTACCAGCTGTATGATAATTACCTGCTGGAATAATTCTGCCGTTCTCTCACTTAGTTGTGCTCATCTTTTTTCAGTAGTCTCAAATCTCTCCAGGCCCAGGAGTCTGGAATGCCAAGCTCTGGCCAGGTGAGATAGCTTGGCATTCCAGACTCCTAGGAATCTTCATGCTCAAGAGTTCACCCGTGTTCACTGGTCACTGTGTTTGGACTAGTGCATGAATGAAGCTGCAGACCAAGATGCCTGCAAGTCTTTACAATCTTTGAACACATTTCAATAACTCGGTCCTTGCTTTTTACACTTGCACTTGGGAGACGGGGCAGAGTTACGGGAGAGCTCTGGATATCCACAAGCACATCCACCCACAAAAACCCCATCAGCGCCTTCACGCAGGTCCAGGTACAGACAGCAACGCACAGGAGCCGTTGCACCCGCCTGCGCCATGTGTGCACACACATGCGCACCCATGTACTTGCGTGTCTGGACTCGTGCAGACAGGAGCCCTCGGCAGCCCCCTGACTGGGCGTCACATTCACCCATCGCGGGTTCAGGCACTAGCACCTGTGTGTGACCGGGTCACTCGTAAGAAGCCCTGAGTGTGGGAAGGCTCATGGAGGCTCCCTGTTCCCCACACGGAATGGAGGCGAAAGGTCATTTTTTGGAAATGTCAGAAAATGTATATGTGTGCTAAAGATGAAGCTTCCTGAATTTTTAGAATTAGACTTTTCAATTCTTTATTTGTCATGCATGAATTTGTTCATTTATTCATTCAGCCACTGGTTCATTCATTCCAGCACCCCTGCTTTGCCAGAGCCCCGGACAGACGTGGGTGTGCATAATCCTGCCTTCCAGGTGATCCAGACGGAGTACTGATGCATGGTCACACCAGGGCCCCCGGGGATGTGCACGTGTACACACACACACACACACACACACACACACAATCTAATGGGCTCCGAGCCAGAAGCCCCAAGAAGGAATCTGGCGCTGGCAGCCGTGTGGTCAGGCACAGCCAGCACTTCTGCAGGGTACCTCTCCTCCCTCCCTGTGTTTTGGCCACAGTGGGTTCCAAGCTCAGCAGGAAGCCTCAGAATGTGCTCGCACACAGTGAGCCTTGGAGACTCCCCGCCACTCGGAGGTGGGAAGGTGTCTGGTTCAGAGGAGAGAGAAAGATGGGGCGAGAGGAGGGGAAAGGCAGGGAAGGTGAAGGACCCACTGGGGCGGGGTGGGGGGGGACAGGCAATGGTCCTAGGGCGCAGCCCAGGATGGCCAGAGACAGACAGGAGCCAACACTGTGCCCTGGCTGTCTGATGGATGACCAACATGTGGCAGCCTGGCCCCCTCCAAATCCTGAGCTCACTCAACCCCAGACTTAGACTAACATCCAATTTAAGATTTCCAGTTATAGTTTCAAGACTGCTGGGGCAGGGGGTGGGGCACCCCAAGTTTCTTATTTCATTGGTCTGGGGTGTGGCCTGGACATCTGTATGCTTTGCCTTTTTTTTCTTTGCCATATCCATGGCATGCAGAAGTTCCAGGACCAGGGATTGAACCTAAGCCACAGCGGTGACACTGCCAGATCCTTAACCCTCTGTGCCGCCTGAGAACTCCAGGGCCTGGGCATCTGGATTTATAAAACCTTCTAATGTACAGCCTAGGATGGCAGTCTCTACCTCCAGGAGCCCTGGTGAGTTCCAACGACTGAGCAGGGACGGGGATCGAACCCACGTCTCCATGGATACTAGTGGGGTTCGTTACTGCTCAGCCACAACTGGAACTCCAAGCCATCTTTTTTGAAAGACAGCTTTGTGATTAAAAATACTGAAAGGACAGCACTGTATAAAAAGAACAGAGATTACCCACAATCCCTCTCCCCAGAAGCAACTACCTTTGTTAACACATTGGAGTGGGTTTTTTTCCTACTCCCTTTGCTACTTTAATAAAAAACACTTTTTATTCAAATATAACTTCAGGAGTTCCCATCAGTAGTAACAAACCCTACTATTATTCATGAGGATGTGGGTTCGATCCCTGACCTTGCTCAGTGGGTTAAGGATCCAGCGTTGCTGTGAGCTGTGGTGTCGGTCGCAGTCGTGGCTTGAATTCGGAGTTGCTCTGGCTGTGGCATCAGCAGGCAGCTGCAGCTCTGATTCGACCCTTACCCTGGGAACTTCCATATGCTGCTGGTGCAGCCCTAAGAAAATAATACAGTAAAACATAACATCGAAAAATGGGTAGGAGTTCACACTGTGGCACAGTGGTTAAGAATCCAACTGCATCCTGCTGTATAGCACTGGAAACTATATCTAGTCACTGATGATGGAGCAGGGTAATGTGAGAAAAAGGAATGTATACATGCATGTATGACTGGGTCACCTTGCTGTACAGCAGGAAATTGACAGAACACTGTAAACCAGCTATAATGGAAAAAATAAAAATCATTGTTTAAAAAATAAATAAAATAAAAGCTATAATGAAAAAAATTAAAAAAAGGGGGGGGAAGAATCCAGTTGCAGGAGCTCAGGTCACTATGGAGGTACAGGTTCAATCCCCAGCCCGGCCTCGGTGGGTTAAAGGATCCGGCAGCGCCGTAACTGTGGCGTTGGTTGCAAGTGTGGCTCAGATTCAATCCCTGGCCTGGGAACTTCCATAGGCCGTGTGTGCGGCCATTAAAAAATGTGGAAAGTGCGTGTCTTAATCCCTTTGGACTAATATAACAGGACACCATAGACTGGGTGACTTAACAACAACAGAACTTTATTTCTTAGAGTTCTGGAGGCTGGAGGACCCAGCTAGGATGCCAGTGTGGCTGGGTGCTGCTAAGAGCTGGCTTCTAGTGGTGGACGCAGCCTTCTCCCTGTGTGCTCACAGGGAGAAGGTGAGAGAGAAAGCACCCTCTGGGGGTCCCTTTCATCAGGGCACAAACCCCACTCATGAGGTCCCACCTCCCCATCCCATCGCCTTGATTTCAACACGTGAATGGGGCGTGGGACACAGGCACTCAGCCCATGACAGTGCGTCACCTTCAGTGCACAGCTTGCCACATGTGTATACGCGGGTAGCCACCAGCTGGATCAAGATACGGAGCAACTCAGCACCCGAGCAGCCTCCTCTTCCCCAGCCGGCCCCTGGCCCGAGAGAGTGGCCATTCTAAGGTCTGTCACCAGAGATGAATGTTGTTTGTTTTAGGATTTTATATGCATGAGGCGGTCCCTTCTCTCACTCAGTGTAATGACTGGAAGGCCTTGGCATTGCTGTCTGTGTCTAGGTCTGTGCTTTTTCATGCACTGTCATTAATTTATCCACTCTAAATTGATGGATATTTGGTGTGTTTCTAGGTTGGGGCTATTATGAGCTGCTATGAATATTCTCGCCCTTTGGCAAACTTCATACAATACACAATATTGTCATAATAATATATTATGTAGTGTACATTATACATTATATATTACATTGTGTATCATAAAAATAATAAATGCATTAAATAATATTGACATGAAGGAGTTCCCTGATGACCTAACAATGAAAGATTCTGCATTACTAGTGTGGCTCAAGTTCAATCCTAGACCCTGACCCAGGAACTTCCCCGTGCTGTGGGTGTGGCCAAAATAAATATAATAATAGTATTAACACATTAATTAAAATAACACAATTTTTGTCACATTAGGTGGAATCTTAGCTTTGTGGTCCTCATTTATTTCCACCCATCATTAAGACCCCTCCATAGTCATTGTGCTTCAAGGCTATAGAATAGCTTTGATTTTTTCTATTTTGCAGATGAGGAAAATGACGGTTGAGAGAGTGAAATCACAACTTAAACACTGGCTCCCGGGGTCTTTCCCCTCTTTAGGGAGTTTCATTGTGAGGAAGAAAACAGCATAAAATATGAACATCCGACCAATCAACCAGGGAAAAGATATTTCACACGCAATAGAGAAGTGAAGCTTCTGAGGAAGATGAAAGGCGTTTAATGGGGTGGATTTTACAAACATGAAGCCCAAAGAACTGGGAGAGTTTAGGACCCACCCCGATCCTTCCCCAGGCAGGGTCCAGGGCGCCTCCGCGGTGGGATTTAAGGAGCGCGTGCGCTCACCGCGAACACCACTAGGCGGCGCAAGAGCAGCGCCTTTGCGGGGTCGGCCAGGCCCGGCTGGAAGGCCCGAGGAGCCCGGGGAACAACCCAGGACCTCTGATCAAGATTTCAGAAAAGAGCAGGTAGGAGAAACCCTTGGCAGAGGATTAGAAGCGTTTCAAAAGACACCGTGCCTCCGCATCCCAAGGTATCCTGAGTTCCTTCAAGCCCCCGGGCTTCCCTGAGCTCATTTGTGACCCTGAGGCGGTGGGCGCAGAGCGGACACGAAGCAGGCAAAGGGGCGATTCCGGCCGTCCCTCCCCACCCTTTCACAGGAGCCCTCACCCTCTCGGCTGCAGATGCAGAACTTTCCAGCCAAGCAGGACCTGGAGCCCCACTCTGTACTTTCGCAGCCAAGTTCAGAGAAGGCCACAGGCGAGCAGGGGACCACACAGCCATCACCGGTCTGTAGTCTTGGACCTGCTTCTCGGCCTCTTGCTGCCTCCTTGGGGCCTTGAGGGGCGGGGGCAGACAAAGAGGCAGCCTGTCCCCTGCGGTCTCCCTCCGCCCCGTCCCCCCTGCCCAACGCTTTTCAGAATAACTGGAATCTCCTGTAATGTATAAGAAGGGACTTTTCTAGCTGCTCTTCTAGTATGTTTTCGGTTGAAAGAAGGCACTAAAAAGCTTTAAGACAAAAGCCACACGGATGCTCGAAGGGCATGCGGGGCACGTCCCCAAAGCCAGCTGTGAGATCACCCATTAGGAGGGTCTCACAATTCATTCTGTGCACCGGGAACTCAAGAATTCTAACTGCCCGTTTTTTTTTAGATTCAACAGGTAAGTGATAGCATTTGATGTTGGCGTCTCATTGTCTGACTGACTTCACTTAGTACGATAATTTCTAGATCCATCCATGTTGCCGCAGATGCCGTTATTTATTTCCTTTTAATGGCTGTGTAATATTCCATTGTGTATATGTACCACATCTTTTTCCACTCCTCTGACTCACAGACTTTGAAAAACTTGTGGTTTCCAAATGAGACTGGTTGGTGGGGGTGGGGGCATGTACTGAGGGTTTGGGATGGAAATACTATAAAAATTTGGGTGTGAGGATTGTTGTATGCATATAAATGTAGTAAAATTCGTTAAGTAATTAAAAGAAAAAAAAAGAATTCTAACTGCCCAGGGCCACACGGCAGACGTGAGGTCACTTACGACTGAAACTCCCGTGAGGGAGTTGGAGGGGTCTGCTCACTGCAGGGTCTGCGCTGTGGGGCTGCAATTACATACTCAACCACCCTTCGCCTCCCAGAAGCCCGCGAGATAAAATGATGGAAAACAGAAGATGGAATTCAGCGGAGCAGGAGAAGCAAAGCTGCTCCTCCGCACGCTTAGGGGGCCTGCTCTGCTGTGTGTCAAGTCCCTTCTCACACGGGGACAGTGCAGGAAGGGCTGACACCCACACCTGCACGTGTGGAACACCGATTATATCATACTTACGGTCATCGGAGTCATTAATATCGTTATTATTAACTCTTGTTGCACTGCCCCCCCACACACACACAGTAACTCTGCAGAAGCGTGTATGGTCTTCTTCAAGCCACACAGGAGGAATGAGTTGGGGGGGCACCTGCCCAGCCCCGCGCAGCCGAGAACCTCGGAGGCAGGTGTCACAGCCGACTCCAGGGCTGGGAATCCCTGAGCAAGCGGGTCCCTTCTCGCTCAAACCTCTGTCGTCGGATAAAGAGAAATGCCTCCATTTGAGTTGGGCCAAACCTCCTCTCCGTCGGCGTCTTTGGATTACGCACACCCTGCTCCACGTCCTTCTCCCGCTCTAAGACGAGTGAGCACATCTCAAAGGCTGGAAATTCTCAGACTCTGCTGGCACAATAGCTCAAGGCCGTGTGGCCCTGGCTGGCCTTCTCTCAGTGGCTCCCCGCACTGGATCTGTCCGTCTGTCTTCCCGCCGCACTTCAAGAGCCTTCAGGACGGGACGGGCATTTATCTCCTGTCCCCAGTGTCAGTCCCAGGCTTTGGCACCAGAGCGAGGGCCCGGGGCTCTGGCCTAAGGAGCCCTCAGACTTCAGTGGCTGTTGAGCAGCAGAGACCTCGGAACTAGAGAAGGCCTCGTCTTAGTTATGATGTCAACTTGAAGAGAAAAAAAAAAAAACTCCTTACATTTTTCTAGAATTTTCAATGCCACCTGTTGCTAAATACTCATGGATTCTGAGCTGTGGGTCTCCTAACTGAGGAGGCTATGTCACTGCCCACGGAAGAGAAAAACACACCTCATCCTATACATTAAAACGAACTCCAGATGGAACAAATATCTCTGTGCAAAAAAAATAAATAAATAAAATAAAAACAAACAAACCAAAAAAACCCTCACTAATCTTTAAAAAACAGTGTTAGAAGAAAGCACAGCTTTTTTGATTTTTTTTTTTAGGGCTGAGCCTGAAGCATATGGAGGTTCCCAGGCTAGGGGTTGAACCGGAGCTGCCGCTGCTGGCCTACACCACAGCCACAGCAACACAGGATCTGAGCCGCATCTATGACTACACCACGGCCCAAGGCAACGCCAGTTCCTTAACCCACTGAGTGGTGCCAGGCATCGAACCCACATCAGCATGGATACTAGTGGGCTTGTTACTGCTGAGCCGCAATGGGAAC
Organism: Catagonus wagneri; assembly: GCA_004024745.2. Classification (NCBI taxonomy): domain Eukaryota; kingdom Metazoa; phylum Chordata; class Mammalia; order Artiodactyla; family Tayassuidae; genus Catagonus; species Catagonus wagneri. Next base: position 6,688,633 of record PVHT021183632.1, read on the forward strand.
TTGCACGCAGCATTTTATATATAATTCTAGAATGGGAAAGTCCTGTCTCTAAGCATGACACAAAACTCAGACACCAAGGGAGCCTATTGAATTCTCATAAATACATTTCTGAAACTGCAAGGAGGAAAATCAGGTAAACGAAATTCAAAGGAAAGCCACAGACAGGGGAGATATTTTCAACTCAGATTCCAGACAAAGAGACACTGTCCTTGATAAATAAAGATCTCCTACAAATCAATGAAACCAAAAACCCAACAGGGGGAAAAAAAAATGGGCCCAGGACATGAACCAGCTCTGCTGGTTACATTGCTGTGTGTCTGTGGGTGAGTTACTCAACCTCTCTGGACCTTGGTTTTCTTTAAAAGGATCCTATCCTTGTGGGAGCTATTGTGAAGATTAAATAGATGACTGTCCCTTCAAATTACTACTGTTTTCTGCCTTCTTAAAGACTGGGAGCTCCCCAGTGGCAGGGGCTGGGCCCAGCTCGGACTCTCCTGTCACACAGCTGTGTTTGGTGAATCAGAGCCATCTGCCTTGAACTTGTCCAGAATGGCAAGGTGGGTCATGATAAAGGATCCATCCTGGGTCTTTGGGCTGAAGACCCAGATAACCCTGCTAAAGTCCCCACTGGGCATCCAGATTGGAAGGTAGGAGAAAAATACACTAAAGACTTCGAATGGCAGATGCAGGCCTCCACCCAGCAAAGGTTATAGCTACACAGGCCGGGTGGAAGATAAAATTCATAGACTGTTAATTAGCACGTGAAACAGGAAGTTTCTAAAGAGTGGTGCAGCAAGGCAATCGGCGGGCTGAGGGCCAGAGCTTAAAAACCTGATTTAAAAGAAGGAAAGGGGAAGAAAAGGGAGGGCAAAACTCAAAGACATCGCTGCTTCCTTTTACATCACAGCAGCCTAAGCGCTTGCTTCTGCCCGAACCTTCTGGGGAAAGATAGTCTTACCTCCCGGTGGGCTTTGAAAGGACACAGGGCTGCAGCATCTGGAGCTGGGAGAGAGCACAGGGGGGTGGTGTGTGTGTGTGTGTGCGCCCACCTTAACAAGCCACACGGTGGTGTTCCTGCCTGCTTTTAAAGCCATTCCTGGTGTTCCAGTTGTGGCTCAGCAGGTTAAGAACTCAACTAGTATCCTTGAGCGTCCAGGTTCAATCCCTGGCCGCGCTCGGTAGGTTAATAAGATTAGATCCAGCGTTGCCATGAGCTGTGGCGTAGATCACAGATGTAGCTTGAATATAGTGTTGCTATGGCTGTGGTGTAGGCCGGCAGCTGCCGCTCCTATTTGACCCCTAGCCTGGGAACTTCCATATGCCGCGGGTAAGGCCCTAAAAAGACAAATAAATAAATAAAACAAAAGAAATAAAATAAAATAAAATAAAATCACCCCCCCTGCTCCATTGATGAACCAGGGTTCGGTGTCAGCTGTCACGGTGAGATGTCATGGTGAGATTGGGAGACGATGGTGGCCCTGATTTACTGAAATGAAAGGCTTCGGGTTAAAATGAACAATTCTGGGGCCTTGAATCACAAATTTGCAGCTCCACAACCCCTTCCCTCCCTGGGCCTCAGTTTCTCCCTGCGGCGTGGCCCACCACCCAGGGCTCGCTGCTCTGCAAGGCTGACCCCAGTCTGGAAGGCAGCACTGGCCAGGCATCACAGTCGCTGTGTGTTTGCCACGATGCTGCGCCAGCTGCTGCTCTCCTGGTGCTCCATGCCCTGGCACAGCCTGCTCGGAGACCGGGCCAGCTTGCTGTCCAGTGCCCACCTTGGGCTAGGTGCCCTCAGTATCTCCGACAGGGCATCAGGCATGTGAGCTCACTCTGCCTGGAGTCACCCGCAGAAACACCCACCTGCTTTCAGTGATGTTTTCATGCTCATATCCTAAACTCAGCCTCTGGGCTAGGAGGACCCCCCGGGAGTCCTAGAAGCGACCTCTTGTTGAGTCTAAGAAATTCTATGGAAGTCTGTTCTCTGGCCATGAAACTCTTTCTTGTCTCTTCCAGCCTCCCAAGCCCTAGCCAATTGATGCTGCCTCCAGGAAGCCTTCCCTGATTTTACCAGCCTTATTTGGTCCTCTCAGGCTCCTTCTCTCCAGGACAGACTGATCATCTACACCATGCCAGGCACTTCAGAGAGAGCCAGGAGACCTCAGAAGTTTCCCTCTCCTCTGAGCTCTCCAGCATTTTCTTGCCTCCCAATCACTGTCTCCATTTCCCTGTGGCTTCTCTTGGATTGCTGTCTATCCTTTCTCATCTGTGTCTCCCCCACCACTCTTTGAATATGCCTAGCTTAGTGCTTACGAGCTGATGGCCTGGGTTCAAATCCCGCCTCTGATGCTTCTGGCTGTGTGACTTTGGATAACTTAATCAACCTCTCTGTGCCTCAGTTTCTGCACTTTTGTAAAGCTCTTAGAAACAGCGTCCGGCCCGAAGTAAGCACTATGTTAGGGTTTTGTTTTAAAGTGAATAAGGCATTGGTGGGGTTAGGGCACACATTGCGACCCTGAGGATCCCAAACTCACATAACTAGTGACATCAGATGATGAGCAAACGAGCAAGAGGGCTGGGTATGGATCACAGCAAACAGGGAGCCAGCACTGTCAGAGGAAGAGCAGCAGCTGTTCAGCTCCCATGCCTGCTGCTCTGCAGGAAGGAGACACCAGCTCTTTTCAGCTTCAAGAGAAGCTGGACGGTCTGACGGAGTGTTTGTTTTTCATGTAAAATCTCTCAACTTTTAAATGTTGGTAGTTAATTTAGAAAAAACATCAACACGTTGAAAACTTCTGTCTCCACAAAAATCCACACGCGGGTGTTTATAGCAGCTTTATTCATAATTGTCAAAACCTGGATGCGACAAAGATGTCCTTCAGTAGGTGATGGATGAAGAAACTGGGGTACTTCCAGACCGTGGCCTGTTATTCGGTGCTAAAAAGAAATGAGCTGTCAAGCCATGAAAAGACATGGAGGAAACTTAAATGCATAGTCCTCCGTGAAAGAAGTCAATCTGAGAAGGCCAGATGCTGTATAAATCCACCTGTGTGACATTCTAGAAAAGGTAAGACTATGGAGAGAGTTTAAAAAAAAAATCAGTGGTTTCCAGGGTTGGAAGGAGGGATGGGGGACAGTGATACTAATCTGCCTGACACTGTAGCAATGCATACACGTCATTATCCATTTGTCCAAACTCAAGTTAAGTGTTAAGTGTGAGCCCTAATGTAAACTGTGGACTTTGGGTTATAATGACATGTCAATGGAGCTTTCTCCCTTGTAACGCATGTGCCACTCTGGGGAGAGATGTTGATAGTTGGGGAGGCTGTGTGTGTGTGTGTGTGTGTGTGTGTGTGTGTGTGTGTGTGTGTTGGAGGAGGTTTGAGGGAATTCTTTGTACCTTCTGCTCAATTTTGCTGTGAACCTACAACCTCTAAAAGTAAAGTCTATTAAAAAAAAAAAACAACACATTACTGGCCAAGCAAAGCCTGTATACATTCTGGATAAGGAATATCCATGTATAATCTTAGTTGTGCAGTTTTTTGGTCAACAACTAGATTGCAAACTCCATGAAGGCAGAGCCCTTCTGTTCTTGTTCACTGCATATCCCTGGGGATGGGGTGGGGACGGGTTTGGGGGAAGCTAGCACAATGCTGCGCAAGAGTGAATGAAGGAAAGAACAAATGCACTGCATATTCTTAACAAGAAAGATGATGGAAATCTTGCTGAATGTCAACCATGTAACAAGCAGCACACTGAGCACTCAATGAGCTTTGTCACATGAATGCCACTTTAACACTCTCATGATGGAGCTATTACCAGCTCTGCTTTGCAGGTGTAGAAACAGAGGCTCGGGGGTTATGTAGTTTGCTCCATATCATACAGTAGAGCCTGGAAGGGTTCCCAGGACTTCCAGAATCCAGTAGCAAAAGCTTCCAGTCCAGCCTGTACTAGTATGGGTGGAGGTTAGATGCATAGATGGACAGATAAAGGACGGATAGATGGATGGAGGATATTTGAATGGGTGATGCATGGATGGATAATGGATAGATGGATGGATAAACGACTGGCCAGATAATTGAATAGGTAATGGATGCATGGATGGATGGATGGATGGACGGACGGATGGACAGAGCAGTGGATGATGATGAAGAACCCCCTCCCCATGAAAGTTCCCACATAATCTCTCTCCCCTTCACTTCCCATCACTGCAGAGACTCCATGTTTCCATTAAGTAGTTAAACAAGATGCTCAAACAGTTAATTTCACGGTTAGCAACACAACCAGTTCAACCTGGGCGTGTGTGTTGGGGGTAGGAGGGCGTTATCTCTCTTCCCCTTCACGCCTTGGCCAGGAGATGCGATTAGGTTCATCTCAGAGCCACCCCTGAGTCCTGCCACAGAATCCGCATTTCCTAAACCTCCCCAGTGAGGATCAGGAAGAGCTGCCTCCTGTGATAAGAGGACCCCAGTCAGGGGAAGGGGCCAAGAGGCACTCTGGCTCTCCAAACATTGCGCAGCTCCCGCTTCCTTCCTAGCTGTGTGATCTTGGGTCAGGGACTGACCTAGCTGAGCCTCCGTTTCCTCATCGGCATAAAGGGATACGATTATACATGTATAGTACCTGCACAGAGTAGGTGCTCATTGAACTGTGGTTTGTTTCCACGCCCATGCTCAGCCCTTTCCTAAAGGGTTCGTCCAGGTCCAGGCTAACAAACTGGGGAAACTGGACCATTTCCTTTGATAAACTGGGCATTCACGCATGCTCCCTGCAGGAGGCAGATAAGTACCCGACTTGACCCTGATATTTCTGACCCCCCAGGCGGGAGTGGTGAAGAGCTAGAACCCCCCTTTCAGTCTGAACCAGGGGGTGTGTTTAAGGCTCTTTGTGCTTCCCCGGGTGCCCGATTCACTGCGAGCACAGGTTCTAACCTCAGATGTCTAGGATCGATGTTTATCGCCCACTTAGGAGCCTGAAACCGAGAGCTCGGTTAGTGTCAAGTGAAAGGGGCATTTTGTTCGTCCCCAGGCCCCCCTACCAGAGCTTGCCTCTGCTTTTCATGTGCCCCAGTAAAGCCCCCAGTTCTTCTCCAGTTAATACGGTAATTACGGCTCCCAAGCCAGTGGAAAGACCAAGCCCTTTCCCAGAGTCTCGGAAAGGAAAATCTGAAACCTAGGCCATAAAAACCAGACCCGAGGGCAGCAAACTGGAATCCGGGAAGCAGTGTGGCATCATGGAAAAAGCCGGAGGCCTGGACCTGGGAAAACCTCAACTCTGGTTCCTGCCCTCGGCGTGACCCTGGGTGAAGCACCCCAGCTCTGTGGTCTCAGCTTCCTCATCTGTGTCGTGGTCACCACCCGCAAGGATCGGCAACCAGAGACCCGAGGGCATCTGTGTCTGCGTGTTCATTCGTAGTCTGCTGTGAGCTGAGTGGCCAGAATCATTTACCTCATTTGATTCTTACACACCTCTTGGTACTGTTCTTTCCATTTGAAGAAATGAGGCTCAAAGGGTGTGGACTACTTAACCAAGGCCAGCGAGAAACACTGTGGGGTGAGTTCCATGTTAGTTCAGTGGGTTAAGGAACCAGTGTTGATAGTGCAGTGGCTTGGGTCTCCGTGGTGGTGCAGGTTTGATCCCTGGCCTGGGAACTTCTGCATGCTGCTGGCGTGACAAAAAAAAAAAAAAGGGAAGACAGAGAGAAAGAGAAGGAGGGGGAGGGGGAAGGAGGGAGGGAGGGAGGGAAGGAAGGAAGGAAGAAAAGAAGGAAGGAAGGAAGGAAGAAGGGGAACAAAGGAAGAAACACAGCAAGGATCAAACCCACATCTCTTTGGTGCCAAAACCTGTGTTCCCACCACCGAGCTTCAGAGGTCCCCACTGGATACTCAGGTCAAAGCAGGAGTGACTCCAGGTGCATCCAGGGGAGAAAACTAAGGCTCACAGACACTGACAGCTCCAGGTATAACTGTGTGTTTGCGATCACTTTGGAGTTGGAGGCAGGCGTGGCCACAGACGACATCCCGGTCTCATGGAAAACTCCCCCTTTGCAAAAGAAATGCCCAAGATACACAGCTACCTCTGTCCCGGAGCAGTTACCAGGGGCAGGAATGTGCCAGCCGTGGGGGACGGACGCCACCTAGAAGAACAGAGGATCACCCAGTGGGAAGTTTATTCCCTTTCCAATTCTTTTCCAGCCTTGCCGATTCTGTCAAGGAGAAGAAAAACTCAGCTTGGTGCCGTTGTTTTTAACGCCTGCCTAACACCTATTCATCCTTGCTCCCCAGCTGGGAGAAGGCATATCTTGAGGTGACGCCCTGCAGCAGACAGAAGTTGGAAGTATACAGCTAAGATGGGAGCCCTTGCTTTTCCTTTTGTGTATTTTTAAGGCTACTTTCTGTTTACTTTACGGAGTAGGATTTTTTGTTTATATGGACTGTTTCCTCTCTGAGGAAAAGTATTGAAGTAAAAAGGGGATCCAGTTCGGAAAATATTTATTAGCAACTCTGGATTTAAATTTTCAGTTTTATTTAATTTAAATTTAAGTTGGGAGTTCCCGTTGGGGCTCAGAGGAAATGAATCTGAACAGTATCCATGAGGACGCAGGTTTGATCCCTGGCCTCGCTCAGTGGGTTAAAGATCCGGCGTTGCCATGAGCTGTGGTGTAGGTCGCAAGCGTGCCTCGGACCCTGCGTTGCTGTGACTGTGGTGGAGGCCGGCAGCTGCAGCTCTGACTTGACCCCTAGCCTGGGAGCTCCATATGCCATGGACGCGGCCCTAAAAAGCAAAAAAAAAAAAGTGTGAAGGAACTCCGTCATGACTCAGCAGATTAAGGCTCCGGCACTGTCACTGCTGTGGCTCTGGTTACAGCTGTGGCTAGGGTTCGATCCCTGGCCTGGGAACTTCCACAGGCTGCGGGCACACCATAAATAAACAATCAAACAAATAAATAAATAGTTAAATAATCGCTCAGGCGCTTTGCAGTGGTGGTGGCTCACACCTAAGCGTGATTCCCGCAGGCTCGGTGGTGAGCGAGTCCCGTTTATACCCACAGCTCTGCTGAGACCACACTGGAGCCGGACCAGGGCGATGCCCGAGGTGGAGTCCAGGACTGCGTGTGCTGCTGCAGCCACACCGGGTGCTGGGAAGCGCTGAGCGGGATAACTGGCCCCAGGCGGTTTTCCCCATTCCTAGCAGGTACACAGTTACAGCAAGAATCCAGTGTCTCATGGCTCCGAGGCTGGACAGGAAGGGACCCCAACTCTCGAGCCCTCTCTGCTCCAGCTGAGGATGGGAGGGCAGGGTCCCAAAGCTGACTTCTCCGTCCATCAAGGAGAACATGGCTGATGCCTCTGACACCCTGCTGTGCGGTGACAATTCTGACTTCTGACTTCCTCCTGTGTAACCGGAACCCAAACTCCACAAGACTCACTTTCTGGGTTTGGATCTGGTCTCTTCTCCAGCCGAGGCGCCCATGCATTTATTTATTTATTAACTTTTGGGGGCCATATTCGTGGTATGTGGAAGTTCCGGGGCCAGGGATCAAACCCATGACCCAGCAGTGACAATGTCGAACCGTTAACCACTAGGCCATCAGGGAACTCCTTCCATGGGTTTCTTTAATAAACAGCGACAGAATGCTTCTCGTGTGCCCTTGGGGTCTTCGGAAGTATTACCTCTGTTGATCCTCAGCTCCTCTCTGGGGACATATTTTATATCTACCCATTTTACAGATGAGGAGACTGAGGAAGGGTGATCCAGGTCGGACAACTAGAAGCAGTGGATCAGGATTCCACTGGTGTCGGCGTAAATCCCGCTCAAGCCAGTGGCCTCCTCTGTTAATGATGTAATGATACCTTCCCTCCTAAAGCACAGTGAAAACGTATCAAAACCAGCGCTGGGCTGGGAATCCAGCCTCTGCCTTCTTGCCCTCCCTAGCTCCTCCACGGCCTGCTGTGTGAGCTTGGTCTAGTCCCTGCCCTCTCTGGGCCTCCGTCTTCTCATCAGTAAACAGGCAGATGTCAACCCAGATCAGGGGTCAGAGAACTACAGCCTTGGCCCCGAATGCGGACTCAGCTTCGTAAGGTCTTAGTGGAAGAGAACCCTACCCATTCACTCATCGCCCCTGCCCGCTTGAGCCCTGCGGCGGTAGAGTTGAACACTCAGGATAGACCCAAAACGTCTTCTCTCTGGCCCTTTAAAGTTTCCCAGCCCTGTCTTAGTAGATCTGGGCAGAGACTTTGTTTTTTTCACAGCTATTCTCCCATCGCCCGGAACTGGAAATCTAATAGGCTTCCCCTAGGTGCTTGTGGAATGAATGACTGCCTCTCTGAGGACCCCGCCTGCGTGAATGGCTGATCGTGGCTGGTGGACTGGGGTCACCTCCAAGGCCTGTGACCCACACATATCCTTAAGCAGACTACCCAGTGACTGGCGGTCGTGGAGCGGTGCCATTCAAGTCTGTCTTCCAGAAGGAATTTGCAGCTCAGCTACAAGAGCAGTTGGCTGACCACCCTCAGCTGTGGACAGCATCCAGCTCCACCAGGCTTTTCCGGGCCAGTCCCCAGCCAATAACTGGTCTCGACAGGGGTACTGGAGCCTGACCACTTGTGTCCAGCGTCTTAATGTGCAATTTTTGTTCTAGAGCTCCGCACTGGGCTGGCCAGGACTGTCAGACACTCAGGGGAGCTGAGAGTCCCCCCGCCCTGCCTGCTTTCATAGGCGTTACCTCCAGCCATCCACCTCAGCGACCGCTTCTTGCAGGACCTGAACCGCCCCAGGAACCAACTCCTCAGCAAGCATTTATTAAGCATCTACTGTATAAGGAGCCCCGGGCTGGGAGCTGGGGGTGGGGGGATGGGACCCATTCATCTCAAGATAAACAGACCTGGTCACCAGCCTGAGAGCTTGTCTGGAAATCAGGACCGTCAACCCCCCACCCGCCCCCCACATTCCAAGCATGGAGTCCTGGGGCTTCCGCTGCTCACAGACTCACAGACTATTCCAGCTGAGCTTGCTGAGCACTGGTAGAAGCCCTGACATTTGTAGAGGAAGAAACCTGTCTCAGAGGGGCGTCGGGGACGGAGGCAGCCAGTGCCCACTGCCCTCCTGAAGTGGGAAGCAGCAAGAGGTAGGGCCAAGAATCATGTAAACATAAATTGCAAGGTCAGGTTTATTGGAAGAGCTGATTGAAGAGTGAGGCTTAGATCTGTGGCCAAATCCGAATCCCTAAGACTTCCTGCATGGAGTTAAATGCAACCACACAACCGCAGGCTCTTTCCCCCCCAAAGGAGAGGGCTGGGTGGCGCCCCCTGGTTCCCCAGCCGCAGGTCACCATCAGCTAAGTTACCCCTCCTCCCCGAGTCAGGGGCTGGCGGGCGGTCAGACTCTTTACCCCGCACCGGTTAATCCTGCAGAATTTGGAAGCGAACAGTCTCCCCTCTCTGGACACTTGAAGCGACCAGGATTAACAGAAGAGACAGGTCTCAGATGGCACGTGGGCCGTTGGTGGCGGAGTTAGAACAAGAAAGAAAAGAAAAACCGACTTTGTGGAGCACAACATATTGGGAAGCCTGGCAGGAAACAGACCGATCACTTCACAGCGGGGATCTGGGGACAAAGCGAGGGGACCCACCACAGGGGACATATCATGGCTCTTTAGGGCTGAAGCCCGGTGATGGAGAAAACTGTGTTACTGGAGCCCGGTGAGGGCCGGAGCCCAGCGGAGGGGCTGCCCGGGGGGAGTGGGGGGAGCCGTAGCTCTAGAGTGACTCGCCACGGCCCCTGAACGCCAGCACTTTGAAGCAGGGGTGGAGTGGGGAGCCAACACCCCAGCCTCTCGCACAGCCGCCCTCTGGGCTCCTACTGGACCTCCCATTGGCTGACCCCACGGAGCAAGGGAGCCTGGGAAATGAAGTCCACGGGGGCAACCTCCCCAGGCACCGAGCTAAGGGAAATGGGTCTGGAGGGTGCTGGGGGCGCAGGAAGGAGGCAGGCAGGCAAAACACGGAGAATGAAGGGCGTGAAAAGTGACTATGGCGTGTGCTTTCTTCTGTACGGTATTTCATTTAATCCTCCCAGAATGCTTCGAGGTAGGAGAGACCTCTGCCCCTTTTACAGATGAGGCAGCTGAGGCTCAAAGAGGCTTGGAAACGTGAACAGGAAAGAGTCGCCGAGGCCAGTACTGGAACCGCCACCTCCAGAGTGTTTCTTCTCTCTCACGGCAGACCCTCCAGGGGTGACCACGCTTCCCGGGGCCTCTATCTGGGTCTCTGCCGGCTGGGGAAAGCCTGGCTTTTGCCGACTGACTGTTCCAACATTTTATAAATTCGCCCTGCCTTCGTTCCAGGAACCAGTCTACATGCCAGTTCTGCAGCAAAGTGCGAGTCTCTGCTAATCAAGCCCCAAAGGCCATCGACTCCGAGTGCTTTCGGCTTCATTAGCCTAGCTCACCTCTCGCTGCGTTTCTCCAGATGTTCAGAAGCATCTGTTCAGCATTTGGCTGGTGAGACCCTCAGACACTCCCCGTCAGGAGCACTCGGATGAATGTACCGACAGACAGCTGAGAAAACAGGAGTCCGGGGAGGGCCTGAGAAAGGCTGCCCCCAGCAGGATGGAGGGGCTGGAAAACCCTGCTGCTGCTTCCGCACGTGGCAGGTGCTTCATAAAGGGTTCTGAAATAACTGTCCACCCGCCTTGTGCCTGTAAGGCTAGTGCTCCAGGGAGAGCACCCAGCGCCGAGCTGCGTGTCCACCACACGCAGCGGATGATTCATGCCACAGCCTCTGGGCTACAGGACCTGGTTGCCAATCCTGGCTTCCCTGCTCATTGGCTATGTGACAGTGGACCGGCACCCCCCTTTTCAGCTTCCTGGCCTAAATTTGTCAAGTAAGAATCACAAACATGAACAGATGGCCAATATCTACATCACAGGATTGGTAAAAAAAAATATTAAATGATATAAGAGTTGGAAAAGAGTTAATCTTCCAGCTGGTGTATAACATGTATACACAGTATCACACGGCTCAGGAAATGATACCTGTGGTTATTTCAATGAGCTGTGTGATCCTGGGCAAGTTAATTACCCTGTCTGGGCCCCAGTTTTTTCATCTATAAGTGGGGATAAGATAGTACCTACTGCATTGGGTTGTTGTGCAGATCAGTAAGATGACCCACGAGAAGTGTTAACACGGGACAGGTGGATAAGATAGGTTCCCCAGATGCTGGTTCTCTTGTCAGCAGCCATCATTAGCATCAGCAAGAGCACTGTTTCCTCTTCCCCTGCCCAACTCCTACTCTTCCTGCACGAGTCACCTCTTCCAGGAAGTCCTCCTGAATCTAGCCCTGGGATTTCAAAGCAGCCACATAGCTTTCCTTCCATCATTGTTTTGGGTTTTTTTGTGTGTGTGTCTGTGTGTTTGTTTGTTTGTTTGTTTTGTCTTTTTAGGGCCACACCCGCGCATATGGAGGTTCCCAGGCTAGGGGTTCAATCAGAGCTGTAGCCGCCGGCCTATGTCACAGCCACAGCAACTCGGGATCCTAGCCGGTCTGTAACCTACACCACAACTCATGGCAACACCAGATCCTTAACCCCAGAGCGAGGCCAGGGATCGAACCTATGTTCTCATGGATACTAGTCACGTTTGTTAACCACTGAGCCATGACGGAAACTCCCCATCATTGTTTTGAAATGCTCACCTCCTAGTTTGGTCTCTCTCTGTTTGCTTTCTACCTAGGGCCAGGAGCTGCTTCCTGTCTTTTCTGTGTTCTCAGGACCTGTGCCTAAGCCCACCCCACCATAGGCTTATCGCAGTGTTGTCTACATGAAAGAAATTAAACCTCCTTAATAAGAGTTCCCATTGTGGCGCAGCAGAAATGAATCTGACTAGGAACCATGAGGTTGTGGATTCGATCCCGGACCTCGCTCAGTGGGTTAAGGATCTGGCGTTGCTGTGGCTGTGGTGTAGGCCGGCAGCTGTAGCTCCAACTGGACCCCTAGCCTGGGAACCTCCATATGCCACAAGTGCGGCCCTAGAAAGCAAAAAATAAACCGACTTAATAGATGTTATTGAAATGGAGTGAATACAGGTAGTAAGAGTAACCAAAGAGAAATTCAAGAAAGATAAAATAGCATTGCTGCTTTCCAGCAGGTGAGATTCTGTGTGTGGAGAGAGAAAGGACACGAAATTTGACCAGATAGTCCTCTTCCCATTTTGAAACTGAGGTTCAGAGAGGTCAGGTCACCCACCCCAGAAGTGGCCCAGCTTCATCAGGAATGCAGGCTCGTGAGGGCTTCTCTGTGGCAGCGCAGAGCATGGCTGGACCCGCTAAGCCCCAGCGGGCCTCATCACTTCCTTTTTCTACTTTTACCCTGTGTTTCCATCTGAAGCAACCCCAGCCCAGATGTATTTCACCAGCATTCCCCTGGGCCTACAGCCAAATTCCTAGGTCAGCCAATCACCAGGGCCCCTGCCCAGGACTTAGGAAACCCAAAGAGGAATTTCTGAAGTCTCACAAATTTTGCATTTGTTTTACCTTATTTTATTTCGGGGCCATACCCCTGACATGAGCATCGATCCCGGGCCAGGGATTGAAACTGAGCCACAGCAGTGTCAACGCCACAAACCGGTAGGCCACCAGGGAACTCCCAATTTTGCACTGAAAGTTAAGGATTTCACCACATTCCACACCGTGTCTAAAGCCGAGGGGTTCAGGCCGAACCAGGTACCCCCCCTCCCTGCCTCTGCGAGCTTCTGTCCTGTGTTTGCATGAGCACACTTGCAGGCAGTGAAAAGAAGGACGTATGAGAGGGCTGGGCCTTGAAGAAGGCGGTCGGGGAGCTCTCCCTCCAGTGGAGCCATTATTCTCCAGGGACTAGACTTTAAATAACCCCTGTCCCCCCCATCCGGGTGCTCACGCCCAGGGGCCTTTCACACCTGCCAGAGCAGTCCGGCTCCCGCCCAAGTGCACGCGGAGCCCTGGGACCATGTGAAAGCAAGGTCTAGGGCAGTGGGTCCATGTGGGTTCTGCATCCTTCTAAGCTCCCAGGTCAGGTGCTGCTGGTTCTGTCACCCCCTTCCCTTCTAGTCTGGGCCTGCCCTCCCCAACCAGCACTGCCCCCCCCCACCGCCAGTCCCTCTGCTCCCACTTATGCCTGGGTAGGTGGCAAGATATACTGGGGATCTCCCTTGCAAGCCTCTCCACTCTGCTGTGGACATTTTTTTTTTTTTTTCTGCAGCATGCTTGATATGGGATCTCAGTTCCCAGACCAAGGATTGAACCTGGGCCACAGTGGTAAATGTGCCAAGTTCTAACCACTAGACCACCAGGCAACTCCTAATGTGGACATTTTAAAAATCTTATGTAAAGTGATGCAAAGAAAGTTCTAGCCCCCTGCAAATCACCTGCCCTGTCCACATACACCACACTTCCGGCCAATTCCCCCCCATCACTGGCACCCCCAATCCTGCCACACAGAAATGGTGGGCCTTGTTGCCCCAGCTCCTCCTAGCATATCACGGTTAAGAGCCTGGGCTGGAATCCTGGCTCTGCCCTCTACCAGTTGTGGGATTCTGGGCGAGTTACGTAGCCTTTCTTTTCCTCAGTTTCCTCATCTGTAAAATGGGCATAACAGCAGTACATTTACTTCCCAGGACCGTGAAGGGGGTCAAATGAGAGAATGTAAGGAAAGCACTTAGAAGAGTAGAGCGTGCTGTCAGTACCTAGCGTAAAGTCCACTAGCGATCAGTTGATCGTATCCCACCGCTTACTGCAGAAGCCCGCGGCCCGTTCTCAGCCGCTGCTCCTGACAGCAGGCGTGTGCCTGTCATTTGTCTCAATATCTCAGTCACTTCCTTCATAACAGCCTTGACAGCTGGTATTGTTATGTCCATTTCACAGATAAGCAACCTTAGGCTCAGAGATGTTACGTTACACAGCCGATATTAAGGTAATTGGCCATAAAGCAAATCAGGGCATTAGATCGGTTTATCCCCAGTCTGAACAAACCCTGGGCACGTAACTCAATTATTTGCTGGATGAATGAATGAACGAATGATCAAAAGAGCATACTCTCAGTTTGTGGTTGGACTAGGACCTGAACCCACGTGGGCTGCTGCAACAAAAGAATCAGGCCCTGCCTCTGAGGCTAAGAGGCTGACAAGCAAGGCGGTGACTGGTAACTAAAAGTTAAAATGCCTGTAACTTCCAGTGCTTTAAATAATACAGTCATCAACACACAGTCTAGGAAAGAGAGAAGGAGGGAGGAAGGGAAAGAAGGAAGGAAGGAAAACTGAATTAATTCCCATCAAGTTCTGCTATTTCATTCATTCAAAAAACAGCTTAAAAATTTAAAAAAATAGCTTAACATTAGGCCCTGTTCTTGGTCCTGGAAGAACAAAGCAGATGAAAATCGCTGCCTTTCTGTAGCTCACATTCTAGTGGAGAGAGAAAGTCAATAAATAAAGGATTTTTGAAAAGTAAATTACAATGCAGTTTGGCCAGTGCTAAATGCTACTGAGAAAAATAAAAAGCAGGGGAAGTTGCTTGAAAAGAGGGAGCTGGAGGTGGGAGGGCCTCACCTATCACAGCTGTAAAATCCTATAGTGTGGAACTTGACTTGGGTCCTTTGAAATTAAAAATAAAAGAAAGAAAGAAAGCCAACTGCCAGGCAGTTTGCATCATTATCTCCGGTAATCTCCATAGCAACTGTGGGACCGGTACCGGCCTGTTTCATGGGTCGGGTTTAGAGATGTTAGGAAACTTCCAGAGGTCAGAGAATTAGTCCGCAATAGCATCAGTTATTTTCTTTCAGCTCTGTGTCCCCACCTCTCCTCGTTTACACGGTGTTCAAGGATGCTAGCACCTGGGAGGTGCAAATGTTATTCTTCAGATCCGCCAGGGGCAGCTGATTTTCTGGTGGGCTCTGTCACGAGGGGCACTAGTGAGGGACTGGGTGGCAGGAGCAGGTGAGAGACACAGCCTCCTTCCTGCTGCTCCTCTGAGTGTCACCAGCAGTATCACCCTTCACCCCGGCTCTGCACTCAGTTGCTGCCTCATTTTTCTCCCCATCGTCTGATCCCCAACTCTACAAGCCGTTCGTCCAGGCTCCCCAGCCCCAGTCCTCTTGTTCCCCGCTTCCTGGCCCCTGTGGGAGGCAGCTGCTTCCCTCGGTGACCTCTGGCTCAGCTCAATGGTCCTTTATTGCCCGTTCAGTCCCCTGCCACCTGCAAAGTCCATTCCCATATTAATCCCCTTCCCTGGAATGCCCATCGTGGCTCAGCTGGTACTATGCTTGCCAGAAGAAGTCATCGGAGAGAGACCCGCAAGGGTGGGTTTTGAATCAGCGTGGCTGTGCCCTTTTCTTTGGAAGGTGGCCCCTGGTGGTCATTGGCACGCAGGGTGGCAGTCCTACCTATCGAGTCCTCCCTCGGGTTGCTTGGGAGGAAGAGCCTTTGTGGCACTTGCTGCTGCTTGCAGTGATCTTGTTTGTGTATTTGCTCAGTTGTTCGCTGTCTGGGTGGCCCCGTGGGACAAGGACAAGGACATTTCCCCCATGCCAAGCACAGGACCTGGCACAGAGTGTGTGCACGTTTCCAGATGGACGGCCTGAATACTCTGAAAGGTGCCCTGGTGGGGGATTTGAACCCACATCTACTCTGACCCAAGTCCAAGCGATCATGGGACCTGCCGACCAAGCTGGGACCTCCGCACTTGGCCCTGGCCGAGGTCACCAACCTTGAAGGGGGCAATAAAAGCCGTGCAGGACACTTGGAGGCCCACACGCTGGGAGTCAGGTCCTCAGTTTCAAATCCTGGCTCAACTACCTGTTATTTAGGAACCTAATAACTCCTCTAAGCTTCAGCTTTTTCATCTGAAATAATAATCATATCTACTTATTTGGGTGTTTATAAGGACAAAATATCATTGGACCATTATCAGCCTATTAAGAGGGAAAGTCACATCAAGGTCACCAATTCCGGGAATCCTAGTCTTAGAAGATAAGCAGATATTTTCTCACAAAGACAATAATGAACTTGAAATTAGCATTTATCCCTGCGGTCAGCCGGCTTTTTCTTGAGCCCAATCTGCTGACCGCTCTTTTCTTCTTCTGACACGCCCAGCCTAGTGTTTCAATCTCGCCACACCTCTGTCCCCTACCCTATGTTCCTGGGTCCTGATAAAAGGTGACCTTGGGGAGTTCCCGCTGTGGCTCAGTGGGTTAAGAACACAACATATAAAATTAAACAATAAAAATAAATAAATAAAAGGAGTTTCCATAGTGGCTCAGTAGAAACTAATTTGACTAGTATCCATGAGGACATAGATTCGATCCCTGGCCTCGCTCAGTGGGTTGGGGATCTGGAGTTGCCATGGTGTAAGTCACAGATGTGGCTCGGATCTGGCATTGCTGTGGCTGTGGTATAGGCCAGTGGCTACAGCTCAGATTAGACCCCTAGCCTGGGAACTTCCATATGCTGCACCTGCGGCCCTAAAAAAAAATAAAAATAAAAAAAGAACCCGACATAGTGTCCCCGAGTATTTGGGTTTAAACCCTGGCCTTGCTCAGTGGGATCCGGGGTTGCCTCAAGCTGAGGCATAGGTTGTGTATGTGCTCAGATTCGGTGTTGCTGTGGCTGTGGAACAGGCCGGCAGATGCAGCTCTTACTCGACCCCTAGCCTGGAAACTTCCATATGCTGCAGGTGCGGCCATAAAAAGGAAAAAAAAAAAATGTGGCCTTGGGCAAAGAACTTCACCTCTTTGAATCACTGTTTCTGCATTGGTAAAATGGAAATGGGAGAATTAAATGAGATTAACATCTATTAAGTGCCTTGAGGGAGAGTAGACAGTGGATCTAGATAAAAGATGTCTGCTTTCTCCTGGAATTGCTTTCTTTCTGCCCAAAGTTTCCATGATGTTCTCTGGTGGGGTGGGAAGGATGGGGAGTATCTGGGAGAGACCCCATTTCATTCACTGATTCATTCATTCAGTAAAGTGCCCACTACGTGATGTGTGGGAAAGCGAAGTCAACAAGAACCCTCATCACTGAACTCCTCAGCCAGAGCTAACACGACTATCGTCCTTGCCTCAAGGAAGAAGCTCCTGTCTGTCTGGGGAGGCAGACCTGAACGGGAAAGGCAATAAAGTGCAGGAAGTGCCCAAGAAAGGCCTCTCCTGGACTGAGGGCTGCCCACAAGAGGAGGTGATATTTTCCTGAGTCCCTAAGGTTCCCAGGGGTTTTCAGAGCCTGAGAGCATTCCAGACAGAGAGGAAAACATTATGAAGGCATGAGGGATTCAGACAGAGGCCCATGTATAACTCTGCCTCGTACAGGGCCTTAAAGGCTGGGCTAATGTGGATGGGAGAGTTAGACAGGTTAGAGAAGGGAGGAGGATCAGAAGGATGGGTATGCTAGACAGTGGGAGGTCAAGGATGGGTATGCTAGAGAGTGAGGGATCAAGGATGGGTATGCTAGAGAGTGAGGGATCAAGGATGGGTATGCTAGAGAGTGAGGGATCAAGGATGGGTATGCTAGGAGATAGGGGATCAAGGACGCATATGCCAGACAGTGGGAGCTCAAGGATGGGTAGGCTAGACAGTGGGGGATCAAGGATGG
>PVHT021183632.1:6706341-6723857 GCA_004024745.2 Catagonus wagneri
GCTAGGAGATAGGGGATCAAGGACGCATATGCCAGACAGTGGGAGCTCAAGGATGGGTATGCTAGAGAGTGAGGGATCAAGGATGGGTATGCTAGGAGATAGGGGATCAAGGACGCATATGCCAGACAGTGGGAGCTCAAGGATGGGTAGGCTAGACAGTGGGGGATCAAGGATGGGTATGCTAGGAGATAGGGGATCAAGGACGCATATGCCAGACAGTGGGAGCTCAAGGATGGGTATGCTAGAGAGTGAGGGATCAAGGATGGGTATGCTAGGAGATAGGGGATCAAGGACGCATATGCCAGACAGTGGGAGCTCAAGGATGGGTAGGCTAGACAGTGGGGGATCAAGGATTATTATGCTGGAGAGTGAGGGATCAAGGATGGATATGCTGGAGAGTGAGGGATCAAGGATGGATATGCTGGAGAGTGAGGGATCAAGGTTGGGTATGCTAGAGATTGGGAGATCAAGGGTGGGTATGCTAGAGAGTGGGGGAATCAAGGATGAGTACGCTAGTGAGTGGGGGATCAAGACCGTAGGGAAGGAGGATCAAGGCTTCACAGTTAGGTTTCTGCCAGATCCGAAAGGCTTTGGTCCCCTGGCTCAGAGCCATCACTTTATCAAACCAGGCTGCATCACTCTTCTATCTCCAGCTGACTGTTTGAAAATCTGGAAGCCAATTTGCAAGTGGTGCAGTGAAAAAAAATATACGCATTAACGGCAAGCTTTGTGCTCATCAGAGTCCTAATTTCCAATGGTTTTGGGTTTTCAGCTCTATAAATCCTAAATGTGCCTTTCATTTCGTTTTTCTACCCTTGGTGGACATCTGTTTGGCATTTGCCTCATGCAACTGGGAAGGTGGGCAGGGGTGCCGAGTAAGCTCCTTTTCAACTTCTTTGCACTGAAGTGAGAGGCCACAAAGTGTGCCAAGAGCAGCGGGCAGCAGCCGAGCTCTCACTCAGGTCCCTAAGGTCAATGTTTGCCTTCCCATCCTCAGGTGCTTTAGGAAGATGGCTCAGTTTCAAGGCGATGTATTAAAAATGCGATCTATAGGCCAATAGAGGGCAACTTCACATGTTTCCAATTTATAGTTTCCAGCCCCACGTGTTGTAATATGGATTTTATATACATGTATAGTCAGGTTTTTCCTGTTTCCTTTTCCCTTTTTTTTTCTTTCTTTCAATAAGACTAACTTTGTTTGTATATTTCCATTGTAATTTATCCAAATATTGCTGAGCCGAACCCGTGGACTTTCAGGAGGGCACACACGCCCAGTAACTTTCAAAGTTGCAACTTGGGATTGAGGAGGTCAGGAGGCCCCGAGGACAGAACTCACGCACCAAGTAGCTACCCTGAGTGGCTCACGGCTCTCGTGCCTTTCCTATGTTTGCTCAGGGTTTTTTTTACACCAAACTGGAATACATTTTGTTCTGATTATAAAATTAATGCAGGCTACACTTTTAAGAAATCATACGCTATAAAATGGGTCCAATAGATTGCAAACGTTCCCCATATGCTTATCCCAAAGGAATAAATGCTGTTAATGATTTGGTTGGTATGTACTTCCAGATTCATCTATGTATATTAAAAAATATATATAAATCGATAAGAGAATCAAACAATACCCTCCATAGTGTTCCATGATCTGCTGTGTGTGTGTGTGTGTGTGTGTGTGTGTGTGTGTGTATGTGTGTGAACTTAGGATTCATTCCTGGTCACTGAATGTAGGTCCACCTGATTTCCTTCAATGGGTGCAGCGTATTTTGGGGGTGGGTGGAGGCACCTTCTTTTTTTGCAAGTGCCCGCTATCAATGGCTGGATATTTGTCAGTTTTCATTCCTAAACACAGGCTGGTCCGGAACCTCCCTCTCCATACGGCTTTGTCCTTTGTTCAAATTACCCCCCAGGATCAATTCCACAAGTGGAATGATTGTGTCGGAAGAAACAAACGTTGTTGATTCGAGTCAGCAGTCGATACCGCTCAACCAGTTTCCACAGCCACTAACTGTGCCGGACAGGACCTCTTCCCCAGCCTCTTGCCTCTGTCCCCTTATTTAAATCTTAGCTAATGCGAGGACCAAAAGCTTCATTTCCCCAGTGCCCTGCGGAAACCGGGCTTTGAGAGGCTAAATCCTAGCGGCTGAGATCTGCCCACACCCTCAGCCAACCTGGGGCTGGGGAACAGGACAAAAGATGCTCTGGGCTGTTGTCCTGGTTCCAGACCTAAGGACTCCATAGAAACCCAGCAGAAAGACCTGCTGCCCAAAAAGAGGCCAAGTGGGCGCCCCCCACTGGAACAGAGCGCCCCCTCCAGATGGAGGCAGCCCTGTTCCCCGGTTTGGGGAGCTCAGCAGACGAGCCCCAGCCCCTCCGCATCTCCTTCGGGCCCGCCCTGCCCCTCGGTTTCCCCATCTGACAGGTAAAGGAGGGTGAGCCTCCTCTGTGACCCCTGCCCCCCCACCCCTGCCTGGGGCCTGTCGCCTGTCTTGAGGATAAATCCCATCAAGGACCGTGGAAGCAGACGTTTCTGGCTGTTTTTCTC
The DNA here is from genome assembly GCA_004024745.2 of Catagonus wagneri. Lineage (NCBI taxonomy): Eukaryota > Metazoa > Chordata > Mammalia > Artiodactyla > Tayassuidae > Catagonus > Catagonus wagneri. Next base: position 6,708,884 of record PVHT021183632.1, read on the forward strand.
CCCAGACACGGATTCTGGGCCTAAAGCATGACCCGCCCTCTGCCTGGCAGCCTCCCCGCCCCTACCCGATCCGGGGGGCTCCTGGCTTCCCCCATCTGCCCCGAGGCCTGCGCGGCCGCCTGCTCCGCTCTCGCTTGAAAGCTCTTGAGTCCTTTTTATTGAGTTATAAAACCAGGATTGTTTTTGGATTGGGTTGGTAAAAAGGCCTGGAAACTTGGTAATCTGAACTTCTCAGGTTTGTAGACAGATCTTGTTGCTTGCAGAGATATTGAGGGCTGCCTTTGCAAGCATTAAAGTATTTTCCTTTTTTTTTTAATATGGTGCTGGAGGCAACGAGCTCTGCTCCCTCCGTGGCGGTGACCGTGACCGTGGTCTCAGGTCGATGCTACGTGGAGCTGTGGGTGTAACCAGCGAGAAGGGCTCCAGGCAAGGCTGGGGCCAGGCAAACCCAGTAACAGTTACTGTCCCAGGGCAGGGGGGCTAGAGAGGGCATTTGAAGAGGGATGTGGGCTCTGAACTCAGGGAAACCTTCCTCCGCTTTCCGAGGTTGCCTGGAACAGGGGCAAGTGGCCGCGAGTCTCCCGATTGTGCTGCACTTCATGTGTGACCTTGGGCAAGGCACAGGCCCGCCTGAAGCCCCAGTCTACACATCTGAAAGATGGGAACCCGGAAGCCCCCCCACTCCTTCCGCACAGGATCACACAGGCTGGACTCCTCCCGGCAGGATGACCACCTTCCGTGTCCAGACCCCTCCAGCCGTAATCCCAATCACAACACAGCAGCGGAGAGCGAATACTCAGTGACACTAGTACAGAGTCCGACCTCATGAGCACTGTCTGCAGAGGCAGCCTCCGTGCACTTTGTGCCTTGACCTCTAATGCTACTGTGACGATAATGCAAGACAGCGGTAATACCAAGACCTCGTGTTTCCAAATGCCCAGTCTAGATCCAGGGCCAGCACCTAGGCTGCTCCAGTGGCCAAGAGGCGAAGACAGGAGGGCGTATTCAACAGTGTCTGGTCATCCCACAGAAGCAAGCAATTTTCCCAAGGACTTGGGTGGCCCTGCCCCTCTCAGGTGTTGAGGAGGGACTCGATCCCCCCGATCCTTGTCCTCCTACCGTAGTGCGTGGCTCCTGGAAGGGAAGCGGGTGTGGGGAGGGGGCTGCTCCGTTATTCGGTCACAGAGAAAGGACAGGAAGGACTCCAGCAGCGCAAAGACGCAGTGGGGGCTCCAGGTCACCTCAGTGGCACCCAGTTCCAGCCTTCCAAGCCCGCCTTGATGAGTCCACCGAGGCAGGCAGGCACCACTCCTCCCAGGCAGAGTGCAAACTGGGACTGATTTGACGGTTCCAGAAGCATCTATGCTTCCAGCCCCCCAGTGCCAGTCTGAGAGCATTCACTGTGCCAAGACCATTTAGCCCCACAGCCGGCAGATCCCCTCGCCCGCAGAGGCAGGCAGCCTACAACGGCATTCTATTTCCCATCTCTGATGACGGCCCAGAAACTAAACAGCATCCACGGGGTAGGACTCCAGTTAGACAGCAGCCCCGTTATGAAGCAGGCTGCCCCTCTCCGAGCCGGGCTCTGGATCCCGTCAGAACGACGCGTGTCTTTCCTTTCCTTCCTCGAGAAGGTGAAATACAAGCCTGTAATAACACCGTGCCCCGTTCTCCCCTGGACAAAAGTCAAAACTTGAATCTGATAAATCTGAAATCAACGTTAATTTTCTAATTGTCACGAGGCCCAGACATGGTGTCAGAGCCCACGGTATTTCACATCGTATGTTATTGTTGGGGCCGACAGAAGAAATGAATCTTTCAGGGGATTCAGGGAGAAACTGGTATTTCTCCGATTCCAGGGAACGAAATACCCACGTATTCCGCTTATTACAAAGGGGTCTGTGTCCAGCCCGTACTTCGCTGTGACCCCAGGGGCAGACCTTGGGTGCCCTTTCACCCCTCCATGCTTATTCACAGACTGAGGACCCTCCGCTCATAACCTGAAAAACTTCTACTCAGCCTTCAAGACCCAGTTCAGAATGCCCATCTCAGAAAATCCTGACTCCCCTAATCAGTTACTTGCTGCTTCTTCCTCAATAACCAAGAGTCTGATGTGTCCTTGATATGTCTTCCTAGCCTGCTTATCCATTTCAGCTGGTTCTTCTGTCACTTCCTTAGCAGTCCCAGGGCAAGAAGAATATTATTATTCTGTTCTTCCTACAGTCCCCAGAGCAAGCACACAGCTCCCAGGAGGTGCGCTCTGAGTGTTTGTTGACTGAACAATGATTCTTTTGTAGTGTATAGTACTTAATGCTTCTATGGTGTAGTGTAGTATAAAGCAGTGAATCTCAATTGGCTGATTTTGCATTACCCCTCCCCCCCACACTGGGACACCTGGCAATGTTTAACGACTTTTTTAGTTGTCACCATTGGAAAGGGAAATGCAAATGGCATCTAGCAGGTAGAGACAGAGCTATTAAGTAAGACTTTTTGGGGCCCTACACACTTTCACCATCATAAGCTCCTTCCTCCATAAAAGATACATTAAAAATTATATGCTAAAACTAAGTTGGTGTGAAGAGAAATATAATCCAGGCTGGATTCATTAGTATATATTTTTTATTATTATATTCATTGTTTTCCCTCTGATTTTAAAATTAAATTAAAATTAAGGCATTTTGTAAGTCCCTATAGGTACCATAGGCGTTAGGCACTGGTTCTCCTGAAACTCATGGGCAGGTGGGCCCCAGACAGAGGCCAGGGAGCCTGCTAAACATCCTGCAATGCCCAGAACAACCCCGAACAGCAAAAAATGATCCGGCCCCAAATGTCAATAGTCCCAGGGTTGAGAAACTTATTATAAAGAGAACTCTGGAGTGCAGAAGCCTGGAAACTTAATGTCTGAGCTCCCACAGCCAGTGTAATACAACCCTGGGAGAACATAACTTTTGGTAATTAGCAAGGCTTTGGGGCAGAGAAGAAGTGCACCAACACAGCACATGCTTTCAAGAGAACATTCATAAAAAAAGCCAAATGCTTGTTTTCTCTTATTCTCCAAATGGTGGATAGAGCACGGAACACATATTTTGTTCCCAGGCAGCTCTGCAGGCAATGGCAACACTTCATTACTCAGAAAAATTGGGGAAATCCCACGATGCCTCCTGTCTCCTGCTCGGCTTCTCAGTAGCATGACCCAGAGCTCGCTGTTCAGCCGAGCCTCTCAAGGAAGCACTGATGCTGCATCCCTCCCCTGCCTTCCAAAGTGTCCAGGGTAAACCTACCCCAAGTCCATCTCAAGGCTGACTCTTCCAAGAGAGGCTTTGGCTAACACAGACTGTTGACTCTGGGGGTCTGTGTTATGGTTCTTTCCAAGAAACAGAACCACCAGGATATGTGTGTGTGTGTGTGTGTGTGTGTGTACATATATATGTATACATTAATGCATATGTACATGTATATATGTGTATATGTGCGTGCGTATATGTGTGTATTAATATAATATAATATAACATATACACATAATAGAGAGAGAGAAAGACTTTTTGTAAGGAATTGCCTCCTATGAAATCTGCAACAGGCAGAAACACAGGGAAGAGTTGCAGTTTGAATCCAAAGGCCATCTGCTGGCGGAATTCCTTCTCGCGTGAAAGAGGCCTGTCTGTGTTCTGTTCGGGCCTTCAACTGATTAGGCAGTGCCCACCCACAGTGTGGAGGGCAATCTGCTTTACTCGAAGTCCACCAATTTAAAATATTAATCTCAGAGTTCTCATAGTGGCTCAGTGGAAATGAATCTGACTAGCATCCATGAGGATGCAATTTCGATCCCTGGCCTTGCTCAGTGGGTTAAGAATCGGCATTGCTATGAGCTATTGCGTAGGTTACAGACGTGGCTCAGATCTGGTGTTGCCGTGGCTGTGGTGTAGGCCGGCGGCCACAGCTCCAATTCGACCCCTAGCCTGGGAACCTCCATACGCCTTGGGTACAGCCCTAAAAAAAAAAGCCAAAAAAAATATTAATCTCATACCCCAAACAAAACAAAGTACCATCACACCCAAATATCTGGGCACTGTGGCCCAGCCAAGCTGACACATAAAATTAACTCTCACAGAGTCTAAAAAAACTTTTTTTAAAATTTTCAGTTTCCTCTTTCTCTCTCTGAAAGACCAATGAACAACCATGCTGGAGGGGAAGATGCACAAAATTGTGTATTGAAGAGAGGCAATTAGCATCATCAGATGCTTTTTGTGCACCAGGCACTTTGAAAAGACAATTTCACGTTACCCTCACTTGAGCCCTGTGAGGGTGATATTGATCTCCTTGTCTAACGTTGTGTCACTTACCCAGGGTCCCACAGCTAAGCCTTGGTGGAGCCAGGACTCAAACCCAGGTCTGTTCTGAACCCATAGCTGAGCTCCAGCAACCCCCTGGAAGACAGCAGCAAAAGGACAGCGGCTGCCCAGGAAGAAAGACGAGCACAGGCTCAGAGTCATGGGAACACTGGGAGCTCCGGTCTTCCTGCTCTCGACACGCCCATGCCAGCTCCCTCCTGCTCTCTTACACACTCACTCACACATACACACGCACTGGGAACATTTAGCTAATGCGTATAATATAAACGCCTTATATAAATGCATTTAAATATATATTAAGTATATTTAGATAATGCAGATAAAGGACACACGCCTAATAGTGCATGCGCATTTCATGCACATTGGAACAACGGTAGCTGTTCTAATAGTAACTGTAAGTGGTGCCTGCGTGGTAGTGAAACGGTCATATGTCAAAGGTGTGGGAGGAGGGACAGAGGACAGAAAAGGGGAGGGGAGGGGATTTAAAATCAACGAGACTGGGGAGGTGAACCCTTGTGATAATCGCAATGCCATAAAAAAAGGACGAACAGCTTTCTTCATTCAAAGATCTCTTTGCAAGCCCTCCGGTGACCCTCCTAACAGCCTGCTGAAGTGACCAGGGCAGGGACCCTATGCTCGTTTTCCTAGGTGAGAAGTTGTTGGCTTAGAGAGGTTGAGTGCCTGACCCCAGGGCTCACGGCATCATGCTTTGGGAATGGCAGCCAGGGCTCCTGACTTGCCCTCTGCCCAGAGAGTAGATGCTTTTGGGATGGGAGACGCTGGCGGGTCTTTAAGGAATTCAGGAATCTGCTTTCTCTCAGGTCAAAAAAGTTCCCCAATTCCTTCCTCGCAGGAGGAGTCGCGCAAGAAGCAGCAATAACCTATGTGATGGCCCCATCCTGGTACTTGGCACAAAGTGTATAATAAATAAATAGCAGGGTAATAAATAAATAGTAGGTAATAAATACATGTCATAGCTGCTGTTATTACCATGGTCACGACGGCTTCTGCCCTGCAGCACACAAAATCCAGATGCTTGAATGGAGAGAGGGCGTAAAAAAAATCAGTGTAAGTATATCTTACAGTGCTTTCTTCTGCCCTGTTCTCCCAAATGTCTCCCAGAACATTGGCAGCTTTCTATGGCAGCTACAGAGCAATTCCCTCTTTTCACCTCCAACATTGCTATTTATGGACTGCAAATGTTGGCGGGGATGAGGTGAGGATTTTTTCTCATTTCCACCCAGAAGGCCCATAGCCACGACATCATCACCCTGAATTTCCTGGGCTCGTTCATGACAGTGCATCCACCCTCGTGTGCAGACATGGGGCTTGATTTTCGCCTGACAGGCAAGGCTGGGGAAATTCAACATGAAAGCCGTGATGTCAGGAGGGGCCGTGGGCGGAAGACACGCAATCAGGATCATACCTTCCGCTGCGATGGAGAAAGTCAGGCCTGCAAACGACAGGTGGGCTGCGGGATCTGGCCATTGATAGCAGAGAACTTATTTTTTTTTTTTCAAAAATATGTATATAATTTTTACTTTGGGGAAAGGTGTTCCTTGAGCTAATCACGCCCCTCATTTCATGGCTCCCTCTCACCATTCATCCATTCGAGGCAACAGTCTTGACTCATTTCCTTATTTTTTCCCATTGTATCCCCATTCCCCTTGCTCATGGGCAATTGCTATGAACCTGCATCACTGCATACAAATTTTGTGAAAGTATTTAATTTATATAAACGGTCCTGGGAGTTCCTATCATGGCTCAGTGGGTTAAGACCCCAGCTAGTATCCACGAGGGTGTGGGTTTGATCCCTGGCCTTGCTCAGTGGGTTAAGGATCCACCTGCAGTGTAGGTTGTAGACATGGCTCAGATCTGGCATTGATGCAGTCCAGGCCGGCAGCCCCAGTTCCAATTCAAACCCTAGCCTGGGAACTTCCATATGCCATGGGTGTGGCCCTAAAAAGCAAAAACAATAACCCCCCCCCAAAAAAAAAGCAGTGTGTGATCTTGGGCTATAAATCTCCTACTTCTTACTTTTTTACTCAGCACTATTAGCACTATGTTTTTAAACACCTGCATTCAGTCTGCTAACTACTGTATAGTTTTTGCACAGTGTTTGTGTATCACATTTTTAATTTTATTTTATTTTTATTTTTAGGGCCTCACTGTAGCATATGAAAGTTCCCAGGTTAGGGGTCAAATCAGAGCCTCAGCTGCCAGCCTATACCACAGCCACAGCAACGCCAGATCCTTAGCCCAACTGAGCGAGGCCAGGGATCAAACCGACATCTTCATGGATACTAGCTGGGTTCTTAACCCACTGAGCCACGGTGGGAATTCTGTACATTGCATTTCATGTACGCTTTTCTGGGGGAATGGACAAATACCTTAGAATGCCTCTGAACACCCTGACAACCCCACGATGAATAGCCCACGTATACCACTCTGTGAGGATGTGTAAGAGTTGCTTTGAAAAACAATATCCAGGGAGGACTTGCTGCGTCATGAGGCGTGCAGACGCACCCCAGTTATACTAAGGCCAGCCAGGTGACTGTCCACAATAGCTGCATCCAACCGAACACTCCACCCAGCCCCGCACAGGTTTTCTACATCCCCGTATCCCTGCCAACATTTTTTTTATGGCCACACCCACAGCATATGGACGTTCCTGGGCTAGCAACTGAATTCGGGCCGCAGCTGCAACCTATGCCACAGCTGCAGCAACACCAGATCCTTAACCCACTGTGCCACAGTGGGAACTTCCCCACCAATATTTTGTATTATCCAGCTTTCTACAATTTTGCTTTTGCCAACCTGATGGGTATAAGTGATATCTCCTTGTTGTTTTACTTTGCATTTCTCTGTTTACTGCTGAGTTTGGACATCTCTTTGTTGGCTTCTAAATCTTTTGGGCTTCCTCTCCTGTGACCAGCCTGCTCGTATCTTTTGCCCAATCTTCCCTTGCAGTTCCTATTTCTTCCTCTTTCTCAGATACTCCTCGAATCTTTTCCATATTAGCCTCTTATCCATTTCTTTCTTCCTTTTTTTTTTCTTTTTTGCTTTTTAGGGCCGCACCTGCGACATATGGAGTTTCCCAGGCTAGGGCTCGAATTGGAGCTACAGCTGTCAGCCTATATGCCACAGTCACAGCAACGCCAGATCCAAGCCGAGTCTGCGACCTACACCACAGCTCATGGCAACACCAGATCCTTAACCCACCGAGCGAGGCCAGGGATCAAACTCGCAACGTCATTGTTCCTGGTGGGATTCATTTCCACCGCGCCACAATGGGAACTCCTCTTGTCCATTGCTGATGTTGCAAACATCTCAGTTTTTATCTGTCTTTGAACTTGCTCCAAAGTATCCTTCATTGAACAGAAATCTTTAATTGCATTATGATCAAACCCATCCCATTTTTTTGTTCTCATAGTTTGTGCTTTGGGGATACACACACACACGTATGTCACAGTGCCCCACAAAAATGTGCTCCTATATTATCTTCTACTGGTAATCTAATCTTACCTTTCCAATTTAAGTCTCACCTCGTCTGGAACTTGCCTTCGGAAGTGGCACTAAAGAAGCTAGGGTTTTCTTTACCTTCATTTAGTGGGCCAGTTTTCCCAACTTCAGCCACAAGACTGCCCATTCTTTCCCCCAATGATTTGTTCATTTGCTTCCATATTCACACATGGATCCGTCGCTGAACTCTTGATTCTGTTCCACGAGCCCCATGGAATGTTCTTTTTCCATACTCTTTTCATTACTACATCCTCTGCTTTTCTTCTTCAAAGTTGCTTAAATTATTCATAGACATTTATTCTGGCAAAAAAAATTTCAGAATAAGTTTATGGAGTGCTCCAGAGCGTCCAACTGCAATTTTGATTGGGCCTGTATTGAAACAATAGATTAACTTGGGACAACTGACATTTTTAGGATGTTAAGTAATGCTGCTAAAGACTGCCTGTCTCTCCACTTCCCAGATCATCTTTTTGTTCTTTAACATCAAGTGTTTAAACTTTCTCCACAGACATTTTGCGTATTCTTTTGTTAATTCTTAGTTTTTTCTGCTTTTGTGACTAGAATCTTGTTTTTTAAATTATATTATATATATATATACACCATTATACATAATTTTTTTTTGTCTTTTTGCCTTTTTACCTTTATGCACCCGCGGCATATGGAGGTTCCCAGGCTAGGGGTCTAAGAGGAGCTGTAGCTGCCGGCCTTCGCCACAGCCACAGCAACGCGGGATCCGAGCCGCGTCTGCAACCTACACCACAGCTCATGGCAAGGCCGGATCCTTAACCCACTGAGCAAGGCCAGGGATGGAACCCGCAACCTCATGGTTCTTAGTCGGATTCGTTAACCACTGAGCCACGAAGGGAACTCCACATAATTTTATATTATGGTTTATATACATCATTTTCTACTTGGTTACTAAAGATGTAGAGAAATGCTCCAGATTTTGTTTAAAGTCGATCCTGTATCTTTAGTCCATGCTTAACTTTCTTTTTAGTTTTGCCCTGATTATGTTTTTCTATAAAGGTGACCGTGTCTTCTAAAAAAACAAAAAGTGTTATATCTTTGTATATTTATTTTTCTTTCTTTAAAAATATTTATTTATTTTTCTTCGTCTTTTTTATATTTTTGTTTAGGGCCACACTCACAACATATGGAGGTCCCCAGGCTAGGGGTCTAATCGGAGCTGAAGCCGCTGGTCTACATCACAGCCACAGCAATGCAGTATCTGAGCCGCGTCTGCGACCTACACCACAGCTCACCGCAACGCCGGATCCTTAACCCACTGAGCGAGGCCAGAGATCAAACCTGTGTCCTCATGGATACTAGACAGGTTCGTTAACCACTGAGCCATGACAGGCACTCCCTACTTTTCTCCTAATATTTGCAGGACTTCTTGTGTTAAAGAGGGTCATAGAGAGGCATTGCTGTGTTTTGCCAAATCATAGAGAAAGTATACAAAGTTGGGTTGCTATAGAATTTAGCAACCTCAGTGCTAAAGCTTCTATGGAACTTAGATACATGACTTTTACCAGCTTAATAACACTTCCATTTTATTCCTAAGTGGTCTAATTATAAAAAATTTTTATCACTTCATGATATATTTTCCTGCCTTTGTCTGAATTTTTTTTCAAGTGGATTTGATTTTTTTTCAAGCAGATTCTCTGATATTAGACCATCCTTGCATTCCTGGGATAAGCTCTACTTGATTGTGATGTACTATTTATTTTAAAGGCTTTTGGAGTCTTTTAACTAATATTTTATTTGGTTTATTTGTATTTATATCCATTGCATAAATTGACCTATATTCTATTTTCCTATATATTTTTATCTAGTTTTGGAATCAATATTATCCTGGCTTTATAAAACAAACCAAGCCGTTTTCACTCATATTTTCTGCGATATTTATCTAGAGATCTGGATGATTCATTCCTTTAAAGTTTGTTAAAAATCACCTATAAGAACATCTGAGACTGGGGTTCCCACTGTGGTGCCGTGGGTAAGGGATCCAGCCGCAGTAGCTCGGGTAGCTGTGGAGGTGCGGGTTTGCTCCCTCGCCCAGCACACTGGCTTAAAGGATCCTTGGTTGCTGTAGCTGTGGCTCAGATTCAGTCCCTGGCCCATACGCTATAGGTGTGTCCATTAAAAAGAAAAAAAAGGGAGTTCCTGTCGTGGTGCGGTGGTTAACGAATCCGACTAGGAACCATGAGGTTGCGGGTTCGATCCCTGCCCTTGCTCAGTGGGTTAAGGATCCGGCGTTGCCTTGAGCTGTGGTGTGGGTCGCAGACGCAGCTCGGACCCTGCGTTGCTGTGGCTGCGGCGCAGGCCAGTGGCTACAGCTCCGATTAGACCCCTAGCCTGGGAATCCCCACATGCCGTGGGTGCGGCCATAAAAAAAATGACAAAAAGGCAAAAAAAAAATAAAAGAAAAGAAAAAGAAAAAGAGAAAAAAATCTGAGGCTGAAGCATTCTGGGAGGCAAGTCTTTACTTAACATTTCAAATTCTTTAATATTTTTTGGTTTATTTAAATTTTCTTTTTTAATTTTTCTCATACCAAAACTTCGCATTTTATATTTTTCAAGATATAAGTACATTTCATCTAAATTTTCAAATGTATTAGTAATAGATATATATAGCAATCTTTTTTAAGTGTCTCATTGTGTCCACTGCTACTTTTCCTCTATGATTTACATTTTGATTGTTTATATCACTCTGTCACAAGCCTTGCCAACAATGTTTCTCCTATTAATCTTATTAAAATATTCAAAAGATCGGCTTTTGGTGTCCTGATCCTCTATTTTTTTTCTCTATTTTTTTTATTGTAGTTATTCTCTAGCTGATTTCCATCCTTTGCTTTTTTTTTTCCCCCAGGGCTACACCTGCAGCACGTGGAGGTTCCCAAGCTTGGCCTACACCACAGCCACAGCAACAGCAACATGGGATCCAAGTTGCATCTGCAACCTATGCCACATATTGCAGCAATGCTGGATCCTTAACCCACTGAGCCAGGCCAGGGATCAAACCTGCATCCTCATGGATACAAGTCAGGTTCTTAACCCTCTGAGCCACAATGGGAACTTCTCCAATCTTTTGATTTAACTCTTAGCATGTTTGTTCTACATTGAATTTCTTTTTTTCTTTCTTTTTATTTTTTTATTTTTTTTGGGTTGCACCCACGGCATATGGAGGTTCCTAGGTTAGGGGTCGAATTGGAGCTGTAGCCGCTGACCTACGCCACAGCCACAGCAATGCCAGATCTGAGCCGCGTCTGCGACCTACACCACAGCTCACGGCAATGCAGGATCCTTAACCCACTGAGCAAGGCCAGGGATCGAACCTGCATCCTCATTTGTACTAGCGGGGTTTGTTAACCGCTGAGCCATGATGGAAATTCCCTGGCCCACCCTTTATTCTGCCATATCACCTCTAAACCACAGTGTCCTCCTCTGTGAAGTGTACAAAATACATAGCTAAGATGAGCCACATGAGATCTCTCTCAGCGCCAGGCCCAGAATGCGGCAGGTGGTTGATAACATCAGCTTTTGCAGTTAGCCCTTATTGCATCCTAGTTTGCTTCCAAGTGACTTTGTAATTCTGCCCTTCAGTGACGCAGTTGCTCTTGTCTGAAGGCCCCTAAACTGCTGGCACAGAGTCATCAACAACGGCTCTCCCCTCTGGGTTGCAGCTGCTGCATCTGTAAAACCAGTGGTGCCACTAACTTGGATTTTACAAAACCGTTTGCCCTCAGCCAAAGTACGTTTGCAGATGACGCTTGGCGTTTGGCTTGTTTTCTTTTTTTTCTTTTCCTCTTAGAATTCAAATCCACTACTCATTTATAAAAGTGTGATATTTCACCTAAAAACCAGGAGTTCTAGCATCTTAGGAGGAATAAAAGGTTTAGTAACGCTGGGCCCATTTCATTCCTGAGAGCAACCTGGGGAAAGGGGCAGTGCTGCTCCCAGGCTGGAGACACGTGTTCTCCATTCCCCCCACAATCCCCACCACTCCCTATTGTCCTGTTTTCACTCACTCATATCACTTCCGGCTCCTGTAGACATTTGGCTTTACAATTCTTAAGATATATGGGCTCCCTGGCTCCTTTCATCTCTCCTAGTCTATGAATCCTGGAAACCATGAGTTGCTACTCAAAGAGGAAATTTCCTTGATAAATTACCAGAGGAGACTCTTAACTACTGGTGATTTGCTGCAGCCTTTACGTAAAACAGGAGCTCTCCTGGACTCTGATTCCATTTTCCAGCAAGGGAAGGGGTGTCTTCTGAAAAAATCCATAGCCCACTTGTTGAAGTTAATGGAAAGGTTATTTTGATTTGCAAACCCCAGGAAGACAGTGGGCAGAGCCAGGGCTGAAGGCAAGGGGAGCTGGGATGCTTCAGGGGTGTCCACGTGCTCCAGGGCGCAGCCATGTTGGATAGCAGCACATATCTGGCCCTGCTGGGGGCCCCCCAAAATTTTCACCAGGCACCAGAAGACCTTCAGCAAGTAGGTGGTCTGGAGGGCTGACGTGGGGGTTGCTGCTGTGGCTCAGTGGGTCAAGGACACAACATTGTGAAGATGTGGGTTCGATCCTTGGCCTTACGCAGTGGGTTAAGGATCTGGCATTGCCACAAGCTGCGGCCTAGGTCGTAGATGCTGCTCAGATACGGCGTTGCCATGACTGTGTCACAGGCCACACGGGTGAGTCTGATTCGACCCCAGCCCCAAAATTTACATATGCCACAGGTAAAGAAAAAAAAAAAGTCACACTATCACGCATCCTGAGGAGGAAGTTGGTCCCTTCCCAATTAATCTCTGCAGGACCTCCATGCTTGCTGACAAAATTCTCTCCCCGGAGTGTCTTTAGGTACAAAACATGCAACAGGGTGAAGAACCCATGATTAAGGCAAAGTTGGCACTTAGTCACTCAGACAACCTTGGACATGTCACCCCATGTCACCGAGCCTCAGTTTCTGCATCAGAAAAATGGGATAACAGTCACACCTCCTTCCCAGGGCGGCTGCACAGGAATTAATGGGCATCTACCCAGCCCCTCTTGTTCTACAGATGACAAAACCGATGCTTGGGCAGGAGAACTGAGCTGACGCTGATCATCCACTCTTTATTCAACATTGAACATATGTTCTTACATTATTAGCATCAGGATTCCCAAGTGTGAGATTCTGTGTTTGTAATTTTAATACATCTCGCCAGGTGACTCCCCGAGAGGCTGTAACAATCGCGTGCTCACCAACAACGGGGTTGCGTGCTGTCTTCTCTGCACAGGAAGTAAACAGCACCCTTTCAAACTGAAGTACTCTGTACCCCTGAGCCCATGGTGGGTGTCGGGCAGACGCCATGGCCGCGGCGGGGGCGAGGGGGTCGCGCCAGTCATTAGGGGTCTCCCGGCCCCTTTTGTGAGAGCAGCAGCATCCATGCCCACAGCCCCCAACAGCTTCTGCACAACTCAGCTGTCAGGGTCCCAAATCCTGGGTGACTTGATGTGCTTTGGAAGCGCTGAGTCACAGAAGGACTCCCGCTACCCGGCAGTCACTGTGCTGGAGAAAGCAGGCAGTGTGAGCGTCTACCCAGAGATGGAAGTGCCCAGGGCACCCCGGCTGCCCAGCCCCCGTATTTGAGCTTCCCTCCCGTCCCAACCATGTGTGTGCAAGAGCGAAAACCACCCAGCTGAGCCTACCCACCCCCCAGAACCTTAGAGATAATGACATGTTATTTTAAACCACTAAGTTTCAGTGTGGTTTGTTATGCAGCAATAAATAACTGGAACATTCTGGGTAGAGAAATAAATAGCACCGCCACCCTGCTCTTAGGACTCCCAGTTTATAGGGAGACAGAGTCACTGTTTCAGGAACACCGTGATGCCCCCCGTGGGATGTGTCCAAGCCTCAGAGGACGCACAGAGGCAAGACTGACTTCCCCGTTTGAATATTGAGGAATCTCTCACCTTGCATTTGTTTAAGAGTTTGTATTTAGTAACAGCTCTATGTGCAAAAAGCTTATCAGCCTAAAGCACTCCTGAAGTGTCCTGAAGCCACTGGGCTCCCACGTCAGCTGAGCAACAACCAGATGGGTGTTTGTCAGCTTAGGATGGCCTTTAAAGACGGACTCTCCTTACCAGCCAATCCACAGGGCCCCTCTGTGTTCTGAAAATGTTAGCAGGGATTTCATTTGCCACCGAAACTCTTCCAGACACTGCAAAGTTTACTCATTGGAAGCTTAGAAGACAAATGAGTCCCTCTTTCCCAACGTGGCCTGCAGGAGGGAGACACAGCAGCAGTGTGGAGGCTGGGCCCTAGGCTGAGCCGCTGACGGCATCTCACTCGATCCCGGGTCAATCTTGGGAGGCAGAGTCTGTGACAGTCTTTATCCAGAGACAGGGGTCAAGAGCCAGGGAGGAAACTGCCTACCCACGGTTAGCCAAAGGCGCTGCTGGGGGTGTAAAACCGGGGGTCCCTGCCCCGAAACTCTTTCCGCTGTGGGTTAAATTGTGTCCCGCCCCTCCCTCCCCATGATATGTTGAAGTCCTGACCTCCGGGACCTCTGAATGGGATCTTGCTGGAAATAGCATCATTGCAGATGCAATTAGTGAAGATGAGGTCATAGTGGAATAGGACACGCCTCTAATCCAATATGACTGGTGTCTTTATAAGAAAAGGAGGGAGTTCCGATCGTGGCTCAGTGGTTAACAAACCCGACTAGTATCCATGAGGACGCAGGTTCAATCCCTGGCCTCCCTCAGAGGTGTTGCTGTGAGCTGTGGTGTGAGTCACAGACGTGCCTGGATCCTGCATTGCTGTGGCTGTGGTATAGGCCGGCAGCTGAAGCTCCTCCGATTTGACCCCTAGCCTGGGAATTCCTATACGCTGTTGGGGCGGCTCTAAGAAAAAGAAAAAGACAGAAAGAGAGGGAGAGAGAGAGAGAGAGAGAGGGAGGGAAAGAAAGAAAGAGGGAGAGAGAGAGAGAAAGAAAGAGAGAAAGAAAGGGCGAAAGAAAGAAAAAGAAAGGAAGGAAGGAAGAAAGAAAGGAGAAAGAAAGAAAGGAAGAAGGAAAGAAAGAAAGGAAGGAAGGAAGGAAGGAAGGAAGGAGA
>PVHT021183632.1:6724857-6808080 GCA_004024745.2 Catagonus wagneri
AAGGAAGGAAGGAAGGAAGGAAGAAAGAAAGGAGAAAAAGACACGAAGGGAACTACAGGCTAGGCCATATGACAACAGGGGAGGCGGAGGCTGGAGCGGTGCAGCTCACAAGCCGGGAACCGCCGAGGACTGCAGGCAACCACCAGAAGGTGGAAGAGGCAAAGAAGGACGCCAGCCCCCCGGCACCCGCCGGCCACCGGAAAGAGCACAGCCCTGCCAACACCTTGATCTTGGCCTCCAGCCTCCAGAAACAAGAGAACACATTTCTGTTGTTTTAAGCCTCCAAGTTCATGCTACTTTGTTACAGGGCCCCATGGAAACTAATACATGGCAGGAACCCCTGGAGTCATGACCTCCAAAGGGGCTCACCCAGGCCTGACCCGGATGATTCATCCCGACCTTGCGAGGAGCAGGTTCCAGAGAAACTCGGAAGGATTCGTTCCATGTTCCACTTGGAACACAGCTTCCACTTGGCCAGACTGAACACGGTCTGGGCGTCTGCGTGTCCGGAGACTTTTGTTAAGGGAGCTGGGGGCTTTTTCTTCCAGTGTGTGCTCTGTATCAGGGAATCCTTGTTTATCCAAAGCATTCTCCATGTAAATAAAGACATTTGCAAACTGATTTAGACTAATCAGGTGTGACTGCTGGATAAACAGAGAGAAAAACTGTCCCTGAGATGCAGGCACTGGAACAACTGCACAGCGGACAGCCGTGGTCTGGGGGAGAGGACGGCGGAAACCAGCAGGGGAAAGAAACCCGAAACTGTGAAAACCGTCTCCATCGGGGGTGTCATCGCCAAAGAGACAGCTGGGCCCAAGGGCACCCAGAGATGGAAACTTAAATTATGGGCGTTTCTACCCTCTGGGGTTCCCTCACTCCTTCTGCCCTTCCCCCCAACGCATACACACAAGCAGACACACAAACACACCCACTCAGAAACACACACAGAGTTACACACACACACACACACATAGAAAAACAGTTACACACGCACAGAGAAACACAAAGAGTCACACACACACAGAAATATAAACAGGGTTACACGCACAGAAACATACAGACTTTTACACACACGCAGAGAAACATACAGAGCCACACCCACAGAAACACACGCAGTCACACACACACAAACATACAGTTATACACACAGAGAAACATACACGGTCACACACAGAAACATAAACAGTTACACACACAGACACATACAGAGTCTCACTCACACACACACAGAAACACATAGTCACACACACAGAAACATACACAGAGTTACACACAGAGAGAGAAATATATAGCACGTACACACACACACACTTGGGCACAGGGTTTTTAGGGAATATATGACATGTATCTGACATCCAGTCCCGGGCTAGGAGCTCTCAGCTGCAGAACTGTCTCACTTTCTTCTCCAAGCAGCCCTTCAGGACACTTGTTCATCCCATTTTGCAGATGGGACTACTGAGCCCCAGAGAATGAAGTGTCTGGTACAAGTTTCCAGCGTCGGCAAGCAGCCCAGCAAGGATGCTAATTCCTTTCCACCAAGTCCAGATCTTGGGCCCCCCTTTCCCACCAAAATATGCAAACCCACTTTGATGCCACCCACAGTTTTAGGTGATAAGGATAAAGCAGTAAAAAACAAAACAAAACAGAACAAAAACAGACCAAGTCCTTGGCGGTGCAGACAGAATAGGGGGTAGAAAGGGCGAGGTGTTGCTCAAAGGTACGAACTTCCAGTTTGAAGATAAATAAATTGGGGGCTGAAATGGACAGCATAGTGACCACAGCTAACAACACTGTTACAGAGATCGCGAACTGCCTCATCGCAAAACCCAAATGGTAATCACGTGTTGGGATGGAGGTGTTAGTGAATGCTACGGGACGATCATTTTATATATAAGTATAAAATCAACACACTCTACACTTCAAACTTCCGCAGTTGTTATAGGTCAATTACAGCTCGATAAAGACTGGGGGGGGGGGACACAAACAACAGCATCTATTGTATGATTCCATATGAACTATCCCAGCAAAAAAGGCTAAACAGAGAGAATGTAGCTCAGTGCTTGCTTAAGGCTGGGAGTGGAAAGGGGAAGTGACTGTAAATTGGCACAATAATTCCTTTAGGGGTGATGGAAATGTTCTAAAATTAGATTATGGGAGTTCCTGTCGTGACTCAGTGGGAACAAATCTGACTAGGATCCATGAGGACGCAGGTTCAATCCCTAGCCTCGCTCAGTGGGTTAAGGATCCAGCACTGCCATGAGCTGCGGTGTAGGTCACAGATGCGGCTCAGATTCTGTGTTGCTATGGCTGTGGCGTAGACCAGCAGCTACAGCTCTGATTCAACACCACCATATGCCTCAGGGAACCTCTGTTTGCCACAGGTGTGGCCCTAAAAAGATAAAAAAATAAAATAAAATAAAATTAGATTACGGCGATGGTGGCACAGCTCTGTAAATACACTAAAAATCAATTGAATTTTATACTGAAAATGGATGTTTTTCTTTCACTTTTGTGGGGGGGCAGTTCCATATAGGGCTACCTGCTCCACACCTCAGGGTACCCCCTCCCCCACCGCCCCACACTGGGCAGGACCTATGATTGCACCCGGGAAGTGTTTCACATTTTAGGAAGCCACCAGCCCACAGGTGGAGGCCGTGTCTTCAATATAAGACTCATCTCTATATCAGTTTCCCACCTGCTTTATTTCTGTAATTTCTTTTTTTATTTTATTTTCAATAAAATCTTAAAAAATGAAAAGAACTAAAATTAAAATAGATGCGAGCCACTGAGTTTTGAGATGCTTTGTTACACAGCAAGAGGGGACTGATACACACTATACTCCTGGGTGGGGAGAGTCTATATTGTAAAGATGTACATTCTCTACAAATCGGTGTAGAACGTTCAGTGTGATTCCTAAAAAGACAAAAAAAAAAAGTCAATGGTGGATTATACCGTAAGTACCACTCGAACAACTGACCATCACTTTGAAAAATATAAAATTAAATTCCAGCATCACCCTAGATACTAAAATAAATTCCAGATGGATTAAATGCAATCAATCAACTAGAAAAGTACTAGGAAAAAGTACAGACAATTCGTGTCTGAATCTTGGTATAGAACAGGCCCTTCTAAGCAAGACATAGTCCAGAGGTCATTGAAAAATAGGATCACAAATTTACTCTGTAAAAATTAAATGCTCTATACAGCACAAGACCATAGATAAAGTTAAAATACAAATGACAGCTTGAGAGGAAATACTTAGAAAGGCCAGAGGGCTAGTCTCCCCAGCTGATTTAAAGCTCTCACACTAAGAAAGGGTCAATGGTCCGTCCCATTGAAAAATGGGGGAGGATGTGAAGAGTCAATTCACATAAGAGAGAAGAGATGCCAACGGGCTGTAAAAAAACATGCCAGCCTCTCTATTAGTGAGGGACAGACAGGTCGAATAAAAATGAGATGCCGAAGCTGCCGCCCTCAGTCTGGCACAGCCAAGACTGGCACCTACTGTGGGGGAGAGAGGCTGGCCCGCAATTCCTCCTGCGAGAACCTGCCCCCCAGGACCTCGCGTGGAGGGGGCACAGGGCTTATAGGATCCTCACATGGTGGTCTCTAGGCGTCAAGTGTGACAGTTAAAAGTCGGAGATGTCTTCCTAAGTAGCAACAGGGAGATGAGTCAGTAGATTGATTGATTGATTGATTGATTGACTGATTGATTGACTTTTTGCTTTTTAGGGCCGCACCCACGGCATATGGAAGTTCCCAGGCTAGGGGGTCAAATTGGAGCTGTAGCCGTTGGCCTATGTCACAGCCACAGCCACACAGGATCTGAGCCGAGTCTGCGACCTACACCACAGCTCATGGCAATGCCAGATCTTAATCCACCGAGAGAAGCCAGGGATTGAACCCAAATCCTCATGGATACTAGACAGATTCGTTTCTGCTGTACCACAACGGGAACTCCCAATGGATCAATAAATTAACACACTGAGAGCAGGGGGATGATCAAATGACATTGACAGAAGTTCACGAGTTGTTCAGGATGGACTGTTTAATGATAATTCATGTTTGTTCATAGATTCTTTCTTTCTTCTTCTCCTTTTATTTTTCATTTTTTTTTGTTTTTTGTTTTTTGGGTTTTTTTTTGTCTTTTTGCCTTTATGTAGAGCCACACCCACGGCATATGGAGGTTCCCAGGCTAGGGGTCTAACAGGAGCTGTAGCTGCTGGCCTTTGCCACAGCCCGAGCAACGCAGGATCCGAGCGGCGTCTGCAACCTACAGCACAGCTCACAGCAACGCCGGATCCTTAACCCACTGAGCAAGGCCAGGGATCGAACCCGCAACCTCATGGTTCCTAGTTGGATTCATTAACCACTGAGCCAGGACGGGAACTCCTATTTGGTTTTTTTATGGCTACACACACAGCATGCAGAAGTTCCCAGGGCCAGGAACTGAACTCACACCACAGCAGCAACCCGAGCCAAAGCAGTGACAATACTGGATCCTTAACCCACTGTGCCACCAGGAAACTCCACGCTCCTTTAGAGAGAGAGAGAGAGAGAATGCCTGGGACTTGCAAACTTTGACAGTGGTTCCCCTTCAAGAAAAGAATTGAACAGGAAGGAAAGATTTTCAGTCCATCCTATAGTGGAAATGTTTATTTTATTTTATTCTTTAATTTTCATTTTCTCCTTTTTTGGCCACCCTGCGGCATGTGGAATTCATGAGCCAGGGATCAGATCTGAGCTGCAGTTGCAACTTAACACTGCAGCTGCAGCAACACCACTGCATCGGGCCGGGAATGGAACCTGCGTCCCAGTGCTGCAGAGACACTGTCTATCCCGTTGTGCCAGCGTGGGAACTCCTAGCTAAAAATTCCACACGTGCACTTACAGTTTATGGACTCTTAAAGGAAAGAAAGAAAATAACCATGGAAATGTGTAACACTTGTGCTTTCATATGGGATAGATCTGGATATAGATAAAGGGAGGCAGGCGTACTTCGTTTTATTGTGTTTTGCTTTATTGTGCCACCGAGATTTTGCATTTTTTATAGATCGAGAGTCTGTGGCAACCCTGCGTTGAGGAAGACCCGTGGCGTCATTTTTCGACAGCATCCGCTCACTTCACGACTCTGTGCCCCATTGGCAATTCTCGTTAATAGTTTACTTTTTCATTATTAATATATTCGCAGTGATCTGTGGTCAGGGTCCCTGGATGTTCGCATCATCAGTGTCTGGGAGCGCCAAGAACCGCGCCCACTTAAGATGGTCATTTGATCAATACGTGCATGTGTTCCGATTGCTCCCCCCATCTCGATCCTTCTCCCGGGGCCTCTCTGTTCCCTGAGACACAACAGTCTCGAAATTTGAAATTCGGGCCAGTAAATAATCCTACACTGGCCTCTAAGCATTCAAATGAAAGGAAGGAGCACAGGTCCCTCACTTTAAATCAAAAGCTAGAAACGACTCAGCTTTGTGAGGAGGTCACTGTGGAAAGCTGACACAGACGTGCCACTGCACACTTAAAAGACTGCGGTAGTGTGCACACAACTTGCACAGGCACGGGGAAGCCGAAATATTCATGCGACTCGCTCCATTACCGTATTCATTCTATTAGGAGGTAAAAGCCTGTACACAGACACAGAGGTATAAAGAGAGAGATGCTAGAGATAGGAAACGAGGTACAGACTTTAAAGATTACTTTCCATTTTAAAATTCACTGTCTTCAAGACCTAGGAGTCTCCAGCGCCCCAACCGGGGGCAGGGTCAGGGACCCAGGCGTGTTATAAGCCGTAAATAGACCCATCAGCAATTTAAAGCACAATCAACCTCATTAGCCTGATCCGGTGACATCTTTGTCTCAGGGTGGACACTAAGCATGTCATTCCAGGGAGAAGAAAAGCTGGGGATCAGCCCCTGTTAATGAGCATTGTCCCACTAAAGCCCCACTAATCCGGCCCCCACCCTGGACTCAGTCCCTCTCTCGTGGCCCATTGGGGTCTCTTAAAATTCCACCTGGACCCCCTTTGTGTGGTGTGAGGCCCCTCTGGGGAAAGGCTTCAGGACAGATTTTTTTTTTTCATTATAGCTGGTTTACAGATTACGGAATCTTTATTTTTTTATTTTTTTATTTTTTTGGCTTTTTGTCCTTTTATGGCCACACCTGCAGCATATGGAGGTTCCCAGCCTAGGGGTCGAATCGGAGCTACAGCTGCCAGCCTACACCACAGCCACAGCAACGCGGGATCCGAGCCGCGTCTGCGACCTACACCACAGCTCACGGCAACGCCGGATCCTTAACTCACTGAGCAAGGCCCGGGATCGAATCCGCAACCTCATGGTTCCTAGTCGGATTCACTTCCGCTGCATCACAACGGGAACTCCCAGGACTGAAACTTTAAAATCTTTATTCCCTCTGAAGTCTTTCTTGACTCCATCTCTTTCCCATCAAAGGTAGGATAATAGGGACAAGGATGACTGGGTTGACATCCGTGCGCCAGGTCCGCTTAAGACTCCACTGAGGGCTGTGTGAACGCAGAGCCCCCGTGGGGACAGCACTATTTTTAGCCGACACTGGGAGGAAGGTCCTCACTGGGCTAAGAACCCGACTAGCATCCATGAAGAGGCGGGTTCGATCCCTGGCCTCGCTCAGTGGGTTAAGGCGCCGGCATTGTCTTGAGCTGTGGTGCAGGTCGCAGATGTGGCTGGGATCCCGCGTCGCTGTGGCTGTGGTGTAGGCTGGCAGCGGCAGCTCTGATTCGACCCCTAGCCTGGGAACGTCCGTATGCCGCAGGTGCGGCCCTAAAAAAGCAAAAACAAACAGAAACAGGGACAAGGAAGACAAAGCAGCCAGCAGGGGCCGGGTGTGTGTTCAGCTCGGATGTTGAGCTAAGGGCCCTACAGATAATTGTGGTGCCATCCTATTTGGTCCTGGGCACCCGGGAGCTGGTATCAGTAGACTCCCGGCCCAGATGTGAAAACCGAGCGAGGCAGGGCCAGGGCTCCCAGGAAAAGCCCCATGCACCCCGCTTCCCTCAGACCCCCAACGGGCCCTGCACCTACCTGGCATCAGTTATGCCAACACGGAATTCATGTCTCAGAATTCATGCCTCGTGCCTTGGCTGAAGCTCTGCCCTGTTCATCTCTGTGTCCCCAGCTCCTCGCAAAGGGTCACAGCGACAGAGGAGGGAAGAGCATGAAAGGAAAAGAAGGGACAGATCGAGGGGGTGGCGGGAGTGATTCCAAAAGGACGGAGAAAGCGAGGGCACGACTTAGGGTCCTGGGAGCGAGGCCAGGCGGGGTCGGAGGTGGGCGGCCCCGTGGGAGGGACCAGCAACCGGGAAGGTCGAGACAAGAACTGGTCACATTTCATCATGGACCTTCGTCCCAGTGCTGCCTAAAAATAGTGCTGTTCCCACGGGGGCTCTGCGTTCAACAGCCCTCAGTGGAGTCAAGTGGACCTGGTGCACGGATGTCAATGCAGGCTCGGCCATGTGCAGCCTGAAAGCCTCTCAGACCCAGGACCTTTCACCCGGCAGGCCCGTTCCCACCCTCCCCCAGCTCACAGGGCCATCCTGAGCCCCCGGCCCCAGTGCACCCCACGCCCCATCGGCAAAGCTCTTCCGGTCACCTTGGCCCTGGACAGAGCCCTAGGCCCTGAGGCCGGCCTCCCTTCGCCTCCTGACTCAAGGCTCAGGATCTCCCCCGGGTCCTGTCTGCTCAGCCCGGTCCCCCGGTGCTCTGGGCACTCCTGGGAGGTCCCCGTCCCGGACGCTGCACTCGGCTGCCCCTGCTTCACAGACAAGCCGGTTCCAGTGAGATCCCGGACCTGCCCCTTCTCCCCAAGCCTCCATTCCTCCCTCCTCTGGAACATTCCTCAACTCCATCTCATCCATTATCACCAGCACTAAACGGGAAAACGTCCTGCTCGTAAGTACCAAGGAGTCCAAGGTGGCTGTTTTTTTGGTTGTTGTTTCCAAGAACACAGAGCATGTTCCTGTAGGTGGGATTGGTCCTCCCAAATGTCCCATCAGGGGTCTCTAAGCAGAATGCTTAGAGGCAAGATTCCACAGGCAAAAGTATGAACGGTTATCATCAGCATACTCTGCCATTTCGCATCCAATTCATTTGAAGGGGCCTCTCAGCCCTCCCTCTCGGAGGGAAAAGGGAAAAAAAAAAAAAAGTTGCTTTTGCACTTCCAAGATTATAGTACTTTGCCCTGGAGAGAACAAAGGAGCGTGAGTTATTAACTCTGCTTTATGCTTTGAGGCAGCCATGCCTCTGGGAGATTAAACCACTCGCCTGCGTCCCCAGAATCCAGGAGCCTCGGGAAGCAGAGCCAAGTGGCCCGGCTGTCCGTCCCCAGCTTCCCCAGCTATCCCCACCACCTCGTCCTGCCCCGGCAGCGAAAGCGCTTTTAGTGCCGTCTGTCGGCAGTCACATAATTTGGACCAAATGCAGACCGACCCCTCAGGACGGCAAAGAGAGAGATACAGCCTCAACCGTTCAACCGAACGGGGTCAAACTGTTTGAAAATCGCTTATTTCCACTGAGGATGCAAACAAAAACAAAAGCAGAAGCAAACCAGAGAGTATTTGCTCATTCTGGCAACCGATGGATGCTCCATGGGCTCAGCCTGTGCGAGAGGCCGCTGCACGCTGGATCGCTGCACCCCCTCTCTGCAAAGAAGCCCGCTCTTCGTAAAAGGCAAAGGCAGCTGGACTTCCAGGGGCAGTGACGAGAACGCCCCACGCGCTGGAAAGAATGAGCATCCTTGAGGTCAACCTCGCTTGGCTGCAAAGAGACACACCCACTCTTCATGGCCGGCTGGCTGGCCGGCGGTCCCCTCCATCCCATGAGGATGCTGGTCAGTATCCAAATGACCCCTCTACTTGGAAGCCCTCAGCTCGGCTCGGCCTGGAAACCGTTGCTATGCGTGGGGAAGGTTTTTCCCCCAAGCACTGAACGTAATAGGCAGCAAGGAGGCCGCGCGTGCCAGTGGACGTCCCCGCGGAGCTGGCTTTGGAATTATTTGAAGATAGCAGTTTATCCGGCCAGGCCTGCAACCTTCCAAAGAGCGGTGAAGAAGTTGCAGAATAGGGAAAAGCAGATTTTTTTTTTTTTTGAAGGAAAAGGAAGGGTGGCAGTGCCTGAGCTGGGTGTCCAAGGTTCTTCTCGGAACCAACAAAGGTAAGAAACGGGTGGGGGTGTTGGGGTGGCGGGAGAACATCAGCTTCTGGAATCAGACAGACATGGTTTAAGGCTGCCTCCCCGACACTTCCTAGCTGGGAGAGCTCCCGTTTTAAGCCTTGAGCTCCTCATCGAGCAAATGGAACAAATAATCGTCTCCGCTGATGGAAGAGGGTGAAGTGGGGGCTGGACATATGGTATATAAATGCTTGGCACCGTCCCTGCACTGCTTTCAGTGCTCAGCGTAGCGTCATTAAACAGAGACGCACGAAGATCTTAATGAAATGTCTGCAGATGGCAGAAGCGCTGATGCACAGGGCTGATTAATAGACCTGGAAAATATCATGTTGTGATTTAAGAAATCCAACATCCAGATCTGGATGTGGGCCAGGTCTGTCAAAATGTTAGTTCCACTGGTGAAGATAATCAAAAGCATGGCATGGGCTGAACTGTGTTCCCCCAGATTCCTGTGTTAGCGTCTGTGACTGGTATTTGGAGATAGGGCCTTTAAGAAGGTAATTAAGGAGTTCCTGTGGTGGCTCAGTGGTTCGCGAACCCTACTAGCATCCTTGAGGACAGGGGTTCGATCCCTGGCCTTGCTCAGTGGGTTGAGGATCTGGCATGCAGCCCTAAAATGACAAAAAGACAAAAAAGAAAGAAAAGAAAGCAACTTGGAGTTCCCGTTGTGGTGCAGCAGAAATGAATCCTACAAGGAAACATGAGGTTGCGGGTTCGATCCCTGACCTCGCTCAGTGGGTTGAGGATCCGGCGTTGCCATGAGCTGTGGCGTAGGTCGCAGATGCGGCTTGGATCTGATGTTGCCATGGCTGTGGTGTAGGCCAGCAGCTGTAACCCTGATTGGACCCCTAGCCTGGGAACCTCCATAGGCTGCAAGTGTGGCCCTAAAAAGCAAAATAACAATAATAATAATAATAATAATAATAATAATTAAGGTTAAATGAGGTCATAAGGGTAGGCCCCAATCTGATAGAATTAGTGTCCTTATAGGCAGAGGAAGAGATACCAGGAGTGCCTGCACACAGGGGAAAGGCCACGTGAGGTCCAGGAGAGGAGGTAATGAGCTGCAAGCTGAGGAATCAACCCTGCTGGCACTTTGATCTTGGCCTTCCAACCTCCAGAACTGGAGAAAATAAATTCAGTTCTGTAAGCCACCCAATTCATGGTATTTTGTTAACGGTGACTAAAACCAGGGTTCTTCCACCCAATCTGTCACTTGTTGCCTCCAGGGTTTTCATCTCCCCAGCACTTGCGGGCTGCCCGAGGGGGGCACTCAGGCCTCAGGGCATCACAGGTGCGTACGGGTCACCCGCTCTAGTTGCATCCATGTTGCTGCAAATGGCATTATGTTGTTCTTTTTCACGGCTGAGTAGTTTTCCATTGTGTGTATGCACCACCTCTTCTTAATCCATTCATCTGTCGATGGACATTTAGGGTGTTTCCCTGTCTTGGCTATTGTAAACAGCGCTGCAATGAGCATGCTTTGTCTGATACATTTGTTTATTAAAACCAAATTTAAAAAAAAAACTAAAAAAAAAAAAAGCTACAAACCAAGGAATGCCTAGAGCCACTAGAAGCTAGGAACGACAAGCAACGCAGTTCCCCTTAGAGCTTTCAAGGGCACAAGGCCCTGCCAACACCCTGTCTCCAGGCCTCTGGGCCCCCAGAACTGGAGAGAATAAATTTCTGTTGTTTTAAGTCACCACGTTTCCAGTAACGTGTTATGACAGCCATGAGAAATGGATATTCCTTCCGGTCCCAGAAGAGTTCAATCCCTAATCTTAGATTAACAGACAAGCGAAATCCAAAGTAGCAAAGGACATCCCAACGCCAGGGTGCCAATGACAACAGCTCCTGCTTCTTGAGGACTTGCTCCTTGCAGACCCCGGGCTAAGGGCATCGCCTCTGTGCCCTCTTTCCGGATGAGAGAAAAATGAAGCTCAGGCCAGGTGGACCTGCCCAAGGTCACAACGCTCCCACCTGGCCTCGCCAGGATGAGGACCGGGTCAGCCCAACGCCAAAGCCGGCCCGTGGGACATCGAGTCAGACCCGCGGGTGACGGGAATAAAACGCTCCGCACACCCCAGCCCCTGGCGGGATGATGACGTGCAGAAGTGACGTAAGCAAACCCCAGCGCAGGCGAGGAAGTGGTAGTTTTCTGGGGTTTGCGGCAAGGGGACTTTATCTCAGCGGACATCCCAGGGGCTGGGGAAGATGACAACGCGCTCGGGCCCCCTGGTGACCCAGGAAGACCCAACACCCGGTGGCACTGCAAGAGCCCGGTCGTTTGGTAAAAACCCAAATTCTGTAACATTCATATCTACTTCCAGTCTTTCTGCCACCCGCTCCGCACTTGGTTCTGCCTCCAGGGCAGCTAAGAGGAGGGAGAAAAAACACAAACACAGGGAGCTTCATCAGCCAGCAAGGCCCGGCCAGAACAGCCACAAGCATTTATTCATTCACTCCCTCCCTCCCTCTACAGACACCTCTCTATCTTAATATTAGAAATCACCATGTCAGAGTTCCCATCATGGCTCAGCGGTTAACAAATCTGACTAGCATCCATGACGACACAGGTTCGATCCCTGGCCTCATTCAGTGGGTTAAGGATTGGGGGTTGCCGTGAGCTGTGGTGTAGGTCGCTCGGATCTGGTGTGGCTGTGGCTGTGGCATAGACCAGCAGCTGTAGTTCCGACTGTACCCCTAGCCTGGGAACCTCCATATGCTGCAGGTGCAGCCCTAAAAAAAAAAGAAAGAAAAAAGAAAAAAAAAGAAATCACCATGTAATTAGTTTGTAGGCTCTTTGGTCTCCACCATCAAACACCCTACCGGCTATAGTAGATGCTTACTAAGTACCTGAACTGAACTTGGAGAAAAGGAAACCGAAGCCCAGAGAGGCAGGAGTCTTATCTAAGCTCACACACGTGACTAGAACGCCAGGCCACCAGAGAACCCGTCACACCCTCTTCCCGCACCGAGCGTCTGCCTCTGGGAGCAGTGTTTATTTCCCTGCTCAACTTGCCGCCTCTTGAGCGGCTGCTGCAAAACGGTGGGATTTCAAAAAGGCAGCACCACGGGGACAAGAGGCATCCTGGACAGCACAGCATGGATGGAGGCTCAGAGGCACATCTGGGGGCTGGACCAGCCCAGGCACGTGGGCACTGGCCTTTCTGCTCCCTTCTTGGAGGTCATACACTCAGCTCCCTGAGCTGCAAAGCATTTCCCTCTGCATGTCTCTCTGTAATGTTTCCAGAAAATTTCCTAACTCAGAGCTCCCCTTGTGGCTCAGCAGGTTAAGAACCCGACGTAGTGCCTGTGAGGATGGGGGTTTGATCCCTGTCCTTGCTCAGTGGGTTAAGGATCCAGCATTGCCGTGAGCGGTGGCAAGGTCACAGATGCGGCTTGGATCTGGTGTTACCATGGCTGTGGTGCAGGCCAGCAGCCGAAGCTCTGATTCAACCCCCAGCCTGGGAACTTCCATATGCCGCAGGTGCAGCCCTAAAAAGAAAAAAAAGAAAAAGAAAATGACCCAACTCCAAAAGAGTGCTCGCAGTTTTCTTTGCCACCTTCTCACAGATCCTAAGATTAACTCGAACATTGAAATGCTCCAGCTTTTGCCGGGGGGGGGGGGGGGGGAAGTCCCCATCACCTGAAAAAGTGTCATTACAAACAACTCTAGAAGGAGTTAGGCTTGGAGAGATCACTTCAGGTCAAAGGCAATGTATTAGTTTCCTAGAGTCGCTGCAACAAATTACTGCAAACGTGGTGGCTTAAAACAAGGACAGTGTGTCATCTCACAGCTCCGCAGGCCTGATGCCCAAAACCAACCTGTTGGCAGGACCAGGGTACCTCTTCCAGCTCCCAGGGCTGTGGGTGTCCTCAGCCTGTGGCAGCCTCTCCGCCCCTCAGCCTGCCTCCGCTTCCCAGAGCCCTCCCCCTGGTGGGTCTCTTCCCCCTCCTCAGACCCCCCTCCTTTCTCCTATAAGGACACCTGTCACGGGACTTAGGGCCCCCCCCCCAATCCAGGATGATCTCATCTCTCAAGATCTTTAACTTCACTACAACTACAAAGACCCTTTTTCCAGAGTGCCCGTAGTAAACTGGGGAGTTCCCTGGGGGCTCAGCAGGGTTAAGGATCCAGCGGTGTCAGCACTGTGGCTCAGGTTCCATCCCTGGCCTGGGAACTTTCATGTGCTGCGAGTGGGGCCAAACAAACAAAATAGTCAGCTGAACACTACGCAGTGCCAGACTATGGATTCTTACCACGGTCCTGCCTTCAATTCTCCCAGTCTCTGCCCAGCTAAACACTATTGCAGGTGGCAACCTGCCTCCCCACCTCCAAGCCTCTTTTTTGTTTTTTTCTTTTTACAGGCACACCTGAGGCGTGTGGAGGTTCCCAGACCAGGGGTCAAAGCAGAGCTGCAGCTGCCGGCCTGCACCACAGTCACACCACATCTGAGCCGCATCTGTGACCTAGGTTGGACCCTTAACCCACTGAGAAGGGCCAGGGATCAACCCCGCATCCCCACGGAGGACACTGTGTAGGTTCTTAACCCCTGGAGCCACAAGGAGAACTCCTACCTCCAAGCCTTGGATCAAGCTGTTCCCTCTTCCGGAAAGACTCCCTCTCCGCCGCCCATCCTCCAGGGCCTCAAACTGGGGAGCTCTGACGATCCACCTCCAAAAGCCTTGCAGGACCCCTCCCCTGCCCACACACAGGACACTGCGGGGACCCCCACCTGCACCTCAGCACTGGTCATCTCGGATTGCATCAGCCTAATTCTCCCACCTGAGGCTGGACACCGCTCTGTTCATGCCTGTGACCCACCTCAGCCCAGGGCCTGGCGCTCGGCAGGAGTTTAGCAAGTGTCGGATGAATGGAGGGAGCCGGACTGCACACAGAAAGGCTGAAGTGGGAGAGCCAGACAGCCTCGTCTCTGGTCTGATCAGGGCGGCCTCCTTGCTGCCACCATTCCTGCCTGTCTTCGTGCCTCTGCTCTGCCCGACCCAATCCTAATGGGCTTACGACTCCCACCTCCTCCAGGAAGCCTTCCGGGGTTGCAGCCATCTTTCCGCTTGATCTCCAAGTCAGAGTCACATAAATGAGCACTTCCTGACATCCTGCTTTCTACTGTCCCAAAGTTGTTTCTTACACACAGAGGCTACATCCCCAAGAGAGCCGCTCCCAGGCAGCAGGGACCACATCATGTTCTTCTATTACCCTGCCTCATACGCCAACCCTGCCCCCATCACAGGGGCCTAGTGCTACGCTAAGACCACAGAGAAAGGAGACAAAGCCTTAGGCAATGGGTGTAAAACCTGCCTCCATCCGTTATTAGCTATTCTTCCATTTCTTGATTTAAACTCTAAACTTCAGACTTGAAATCAGCACATTTTTCCTGTGAAAGACCAGAGAGTAAATATTTTCAGTTTTGCAGGCCCTCCAACCTCCACTACTGCAACTATTCAAATCTGCCATAATGGGGAAAAGCAACGGCAGACAGTACAAAAATAAATGGGGGGAGTTCCCGTCATGGCACAAGGGAAACGAATCCGACTGGTATCCACGAGGATGTGGGTTCGATCCCTGGCCTTGTTCAGTGGAACTTCCATGTGCCGAAGGTACAGCCCTAAAAAGCCAAAAAGAAAAAGAAAGAAAGAAAAAAGAACGGGCACGTCTGGGTTCCAATAAAACTTTATTAGCAAAACAGACTGGCCCACGGACTGTAGTCTGGGCACCCCGGCTTCGGAGGCTTTTACTGGAGACGGCCGCGAGCCCCTCATCACAGACCTCAGGCCTCAGACACCGTAAGATAGTCCAACCGGCCTCAACCCCTCACTCCCTCTCCCACACAGCAGAATTGGTTTTCATCTCTGCTCTTACCCCTGAAATCTGAAATCACAGCCTGTCTACTTGGTGACTAAGTGTCTGTCCCCACGAACTCCGGCTACTCTAGTATCCTCAGCACCGAAAATAGAGCCTGGCACAGACAAAGCACCTTTTAATGCTTGTGAACGGAACAGAAGCCATAGTTATTATCACTATCGTTGTTGCTGAAAATTTTCAATAAATATTTGATCATGTGCTTCGATTTTTATTTTTTTGGCCATACCCGGGCATGAAGAAGTTCCTCAGTCAGGGAACGAGCCCACGCCAGAGCAGTAACCTGAACCACAACTGTGACCATGCCAGGTCCTTAACCTGCTGAGCCACCAGGGAACTCCTCTATGCTTCTTTTTTTTTTTTAAATGCTTCTATCGTTAAATGTGTTGATATACTTACCAAGATTAACCATTTGCGTTTGCAGATAATTTTCACATGTGGCAGGAAATGATAATCCCATGTTGGAAAGGAGGGGGCTGAAGCCCACAGGTGACGCTGCCTGCTGGTGACCGGCAGAGATTCGAGCCCAGGCCCACTGGTGGGTCCTCAGCAAGAGAGGTGGTCTGACAGTGTGGGCAGAGCACTGCACATGGAGCAATCTTACAAGACGCAACCTTCCCTGAATGGACAATGTCATTTCACTTCTCCAAAACGGTGACGATAATGCCAGCTTCACAGGGGCAGAGACAGGATTCAATACAACAGAGACGGTAAGGCGCTCAGAAGAGTGCGGGACACAGGCGAAAGCTCTCCTTGGGTACCGAGATGACGGCAACCACCCCACCCAGCCCCCAGGGATGCGATAAGGACAGGGCTGTGAAACTGTCAATCCTCCTGGAACATAAACTGTATTATTTAACCACACCCTCTAGGCATTGCAGAAAGTATTTCCCCTCTTTAAAAATAAATAAATAAATAAACCTCTTCCCTAAAGACAAAAATAAACCATACAGACCTCTGATCTTTTGAGAGCTTTAATTGCAATCCAGAAAGGGTTAAGATTCCATCTGCTCACATCTGCATCAGAGTCCAGTCACCACACAGGCCGAAACCGAAACAAAACCAAGGGGGTTTTATCAGGCTCAGGGCAAAAGACTGAGTCTCTCTTTCAACCCATGCACCTGGGGAGTCCCCTTGCAGCAAAAGCAGACCCGCAACAAAAACAGCAACCCTGACACCCAGTGAGTGCCACTCAGCTCCTGGAGTCCCGCGCCAGCGGAGGCGGGTGACCTCTTGGAAAGTTCCCTGCATGGCAGGCATCACTTGCAGTTAGGATGGGACGGGGACACACACACACACACACAGACACGGCTTTCCATGCCTGCCCGCTTCAGTAGAAAGTGATTCACTTGGTTTCAGATTTAAATATTTATTCCTCAAATACAAAACAACGTTGAACGTGCATACCCCTTAACGTCCCAGCCATCTGGCCTTCGGTCGGAGCATCTTCAGATGAAACGAGCAGCTGGGATTCCGACTTCACAGAGTTCTAAGTCCTCTTCGCAGAGGGGGGAATCTTCCCAAAGGCTCTGGGCCTCCCTGTTTCTTGGAGAAGGGCAGTTGGAGTTTTCTGGTCCCATACTTAGCACTTTGAGGATTTTCAAAGGAGGATTAGCCCTACTCCATCTGGAAAGAAGCATCACTGGGCCTTGCCGGGGGATGTCAATAATTTCTTTGGGACACAAATAAAACAGGCACAGTCACCGTGAGGCTGGCTGGTCAAACGCGGACTGCTGTGATTCAGCCCATGCTGGCCCCAAGGCTGTGTCTGCAGGGAGCCCCGACCTGGCGACCTGGCGACCTGGCGGGTGCGGGCCCTCCCCAGCCCGCCAGCTCCACCCCCCCGATGGAGGAACGCCCTTGACCTCTCATCTATCCTTCATGCAGCCCTGCGGCCACGTGGGACGGCTGCTGCTGTGCTGCGGGCAGCCTGTGGCCACCACGCCTGTGACACACCGTGTTTCTCACTGCAGGCTGCTGGAAAACACAGGTCTTCGCTCCAGAACTTTCTTATTTTTTTTTTTTTATTTTTCAATTTAAAAAAAAAATTTTTTCGTGGCAACACCCGTGACATACGGAAGTTTCCAAGTCAGGGACTGAATCTGAGCCACAGCTGCGAATTGAGCTGCAGCTGAGACAATGCCAGATCCTTGAACCCACTGCACCAGGCCGGAGATTGAACCCGGGCCGCCAGTGACTTGAGCTGTTGCGGTCGGGCTCTTTTATTTATTTATTTTTGTCTTTTTGCCTTATTTAGAGCTGCACCCGCAGCATATGGAGGTTCCCAGGCTAGGGGTCTGACAGGAGCTGTAGCCGCCGGCCTACACCACAGCCACAGCAACGCGGGATCCGAGCCGCGTCTGCAACCTACACCACAGCTCACGGCAACGCCGGATCCTCAACCTACTGAGCAAGGCCAGGGATTGAACCCGCAACCTCATGGTTCCTAGTCGGATTCGTTAACCACTGAGCCACGACGGGAACTTCTGCAGTCGGACTCTTAATTCACTGTGCCACAGCAGGAACTTCCCAGAAATTTCTTATTTTTCAGCTACTTCTGTCTTCCACCCCTATCCTCCTTCCAAAAAGTTTAAACAAATCACCGTGCGCTAGTTCCGAGCGGGGGCGGGGGGGGGTGTCTGCTGATCACCGAGGAGAGAAGATCCTTGCCGGGGAAGCCACTCATGCCGGGGAAGCCACTCAATCTTCAGTTCAACAGGGACACTGTCTCCTTAACCTGCAGTGGCCCCTTCCGGGGTCAGCCTCACTGATAACGCGGTGGGGCTGACGCACCTCCTGGGCTCAGCATTTTACAGCTACTACACCAGCGAGGAAATGATGTGGACCCTTTTCGACTCTGTCCGTCTTGGCTAAAATGATCTCACTAATGACAGCTTTCAAAAATCAAATCAGGTTCAGGGAGGGCAGGCAAATGCCCAGCTAGATCCGGCTGACCTCACTCAGCCGGTTGACTTGATGAGCAGCCTCAGGAGGGCGTCAGAATTAGGAAAACAGAAGGTGCAAGTGCAACAAATGCCTAAAGAGGGGAGGGGGTGGGTTGGAGAGGAATTCAGATGGACTGCTCTCCGCTGATGCTGCCCAGGGCTGGACTCTGGAGAACAAACGAGGGCTGGGGGCATCCAAAGATTACAGACCCACTTTAAAATGCCAAGACAGTGGCTTTTTATTTCTTCCCAGATTTCGAACCAAGCCGTGACAGAGTTCTTCTGCATGGTCACATGCTCCAGGGACAGGCCTTGGGGATACCCCAGGTCCCCCCACCACACACACACCAGCGAGAAAGCCCTACAACCAGAAGATGCGGCTGGATCCCTCTCTCCCAGAGCTTTCAAGGAGCTTTGCACCAGCTGCTGCATTCGGTTTCCGTTTTACTTTTGAAAAACTTCAAGGTCATTTCACAAAGCCTGGAAATTGAATCCAAATCCGCTCTCATTCTCCCCTTCTTCACTTTCAATCACCAGGTCCTAAAGCTCTTAGGGAGAAGGCAAAACCCATTCCACCTTATCAGATGTTTCCTCGTCTTCAATCCATTTTATTTCATCAGCGTTGGTGTCCTGTGGTCACGCATAAACCCCTAAACCAGCAACAATTAAAAACTAGGGGCATTCCTGAATGCCTAGTTCCCACCCACTTATGCAGGGCATCGTCCAGCCCATTGGAAGGTGGTTTTTCAAAATACACAGTAAGAAACGTGCGTGGCAGACACTCTGCGGGGTTCTCACACTCTCTCCAGTCCTCTACCCAAACCCACTTTGCAGGCGAGGAAGGAACTTCTTCCAGGTCACCTGGCAAGCGCACAGCCCCATCCAGATGGGGGCTTGGACCAGTGAGACTTAAAGGCTGGTCACAGGGCTGTCCACTCGCCACCTCACGTTGCCCTGCCCTCCCCGGCAGAGGTGAACATCAGCATCGGCGCTCCATTCACTTAGAGCTGACTGGGTGTGCAGTGAACAAAGGGGAGTTATTTGGGGGGACCTGAAGTATGGACCCAGGGGGTCTTGGGGGGTAGGGGCCTTGGTGCCAGAACTGTTTACTGAAAACCTCACACAGTGCAGAAAAAGCACGCCCCTCCCCTCCGCCTGGCTTCCCAGCCCACGCTGGCTCCCACGCACAAAGAAATGAAAGAGGCATATCCTCCAGCTCGGATCTCACACACCCATGAAAACGACACCCTTCACACAAGGCTCAGAACGTTAGCTCCAAGTTCCAAAGTCAGTAAAAGGCAAACTTGACTGAAGAACTGCCATCAAGATACATACTCTCCAAAGGCGCGGTTTGTAAAGCAGTTGTTTCAAGCCCTTCTCCCCCCTCCCCCCGCCCCCCCCCAGTCCCTGGCGAAGAAGACGGACATGTACCCTCCCTGAAGATGGTGCAGAAGCCAAGAATCCCCAAATCTCCTCCACACACCCCACCTCCCCTTGTCAGCTCATGCAGCCAGGACCCTCCTTATTAGCTCAGGTGACCCCGGGAACCCAGAAGTTACCCCACATCCTGCCATCGGTCCCAAGAGGTGCACGTGTGTGTGTGGGGGGGTCTGCTCAGTCCTAGGGGCTTAGGCCAGCTCTACCCTGTACTATGCCTCCTGTGGAAGGGGTTTAGTCTCTCCGAGCCTCGATTTCCCATCTGCAAAATGGGCAGTGACCTCCCCCCAACTCCTGAAGGCCTGAGAGGCCTGTGGGAGGGCTTTACAGTGGAAAGTGCTAGACTGATGTTAGGGGTTCTAACAGTTGTCATTGTTCTTTGCCAGAGCCTGTCTGGCACTTGGTGGCAGATTAATTCCTGGGTCTCCCATGAGCAACTGCCTTCGCTCCTGTGGACTGAACTTTCTAGGCAGCTTCAAGCCTCCCCCTCCCCAAATGAACAGCCTGGGCTCCAGGAAGCAGTATGCGTTCTGGAAATCCAAAGAGCCCTGCTCCTTGCAGGATGGCAGTTCTCATTCTGGCCCTTCGCGCGCACTTGGTGCCCCAGTTTGCTCAGCTGTGAAACTGGGAGAACACCTTCGACTGGGGCCGGGGATGTGCTGTCCAGACTGGAAACCACCAGGCAGTCACCTGGCTGCTGTCTCACCCGCCTGAACCCAGACACACCACTTTTCCAACGCTGGCATCCAAATTCCCACCCAAGACAATTACAGGACCCAGACAGCTCTTGAAGGCCAAGTGCTTGCTGCTGAGACACCACACGGCCCTCCCTGACCCCAAGAGCCAGGCTAAGACAAAGGTTTGAGCCCCACAGCTGACGGGGGAATGCAGGAGGCGGTGGCTGGGCGCTAATTACACCATCCTGACACTTCCCTCTTCGCTCCAGGCATTGGTTATGTTTATTTCCCGTGAGTGGGTCCAGTACTCCAGAGCTTCACGGGGCCCTCTGGCAGGATGACCGGACAGGGAGGGGCTTTCTCTCTCTCTTGGCTCTGCCCCCAGGCCAAGCTGTGTGCGGGCCGTCCAGCTTCCCAACCCAATCCTTGAGTGCTCCTCGCATGCTCCCCCCGCCCCACCACTCTTCCTCGGGTGTCCTGAGAGGGGAAGCAATGGCTGAGAGCCTAAGCCTCCCCCAAAGCCCCCTGTCACTGTGAAAACCTCCACAGACTAGACAAATGCTGATTTTTTTTTTCCTCCTTTTCGCAGCTGCATCTGCCACATATGAAAGTTCCCAGGCTAAGGGTTGAATCGGAGCTGCAGCTGCCGGCCTATACCACAGCCACACCAGATCCGACCTACACCGCAGCTTGTGGCATTGCCAGAGGCTCAACCCACTGAGTGAGGCCAGGGATCGAACCTGCATCCTCACAGACAGTATTTCAGGTTCTTAATCCACTGAGCCAGGATGGGAACTCCCTTTTTTTTTTTCTTTTTTATGAATGATCCCATTTATAAGGAGCAAGTCATGGACAAAGACACAGAGGATAGAGTTGCGGAGATGTTAGATTTCTGAGGAGGGAACGATGCTACCCACTTCTGTCAGAATGTTCCAGACTAAGGGAGTCCTGGAAGAAGGCAGGGCTCCCCTCCTCTCCGATGAGACAAAGAACAGCATCTGGGAACAGTGATGGATAAGGGGTACTGGGCAAGCAAGGGTCTCCCTGGGGAGACTGATCTCTAAGAAGGACGTACAATCGTGGCCATTGAAAGATTCATTTGAAATGAATGAATCTTCCTTGAGTACCGCCCACCAGAACCGGTATTAGTGGCAACATTTCCAGTTACGGTTTAGGATTTACTTGGGCGAAGATGATGCCCCCTCTTTTATTTCTTACAAACTGAATGTCATTAAAAGGTTTTAATCTTCCCAACCTCAATTCCCTCATCTGTAAAACGATGAACGCGTTTCCCATCTCAGAGTACGTGAACAGCAAAGTGAGATAATGCACACAAGTCCTGAAGTGTGGGTCTGACACAATTATGCCATAATCACATTCTTAAAAAATAAGTAGCCACGAAGAATTCCCCTCCGCCCGGTATCATTCTGCATGAGCTAGTGCGTTTAATGTCCACTCCCACCCCCTCCCACCCCCGGAAGGCAGATGCTATTACTGTGCCCATTTTACTGTCATGGAAGGTGCGGCACAGACGGGTTCAGTCATGTGCCCAAGGTCACACAAGATGGAGTCTGGAGAGGAACCAAAGCAGTCTTGTCCCTTAAGGCAGACCTGTCTCTGAGCTGCTGTCCCCCTTTTGTCTAGGGACAAGGTGGTGTTTGGGAGCCACCCCATACTTGCTAAGAGTCATTTCACCTGCTCCAGGAGTCACTTGTACCTTTTAAAATCCCAAAAAGCTGTGGAAAATACTGCTTCTCATAAAAAGCCTGTTACTTTTCGTGTGCTGTGTTCCACGGCAAAGATGCACAGTCTTTCCCCAGGCGGGACCTTACTCACTCAGCCCGGGAGAAGGAACGAGCTCACCTACTCCCAGCAGCAGACACATTGGGACACGCTCTGAACCTGCTTCCTTGTCTATAAAACCCATCAAGTTTAACACATTAAAAGCCATTCCTGCTGGCCCTTGGCCTTCAGGCCCTCCGCCCCAGGGTCTGGAGAAATGTACAGAATGAATGCTCTCATCTTTGTCCCCAGCGCTGATCAGGCACCACGAAGCTTCACCAAGCTTTCGGGTTTCTCCCACTCTGGCCACATCCGTGCAGAGAGAGACAGTCGGCAGAGGAAGCCACAGGCACTCTCATCTCGCAGTGACTCTGCCATGGCAGCCCTGTGCTCTTGGGAGGGAACACAGGGCTCAGAATGCGGATTCCAAATCCCCAGGGAGAAGCAGGACCGGCCCTGCACCCGCGGGGTCTGCACTGGGCGCCCAGCTCTGAGCCGCCCAGCAGGGCTGTGGGGCAGAAACACTTGCCAGCGAAGAGCCAAGCAGCAAGAGCCGGGACCAGGAAAGATGCCTGCCTAATTCCACTGGGACATGCCGCCTCAGGCCTGGAGATTTCGTGGCAGCGGGGCCTGGTGAGCGGCCTAAGCGGGCTCAGAAGTCGCCCCCAGGATCCATCAACTCCAGGCGGATCCCGCTTTCCTGCTCTCCCACGGGTAACAAGGAGGAAAAGGCTCTCGGCTCTCCCCACGGGCCAAAAGGAATAGGAATCCCAGGCCGCCTCCTTCAAACAAGCTTCAATGCCACGCTCCACCCCTTCCCTGAAACCTACGCTTTAAACCAGGACACTGGGTCCTGTGAACATCTGTACCCACGCCTTTTTTTTTTTTTTTTGGACAGGTCAGAGCTGCCCAATTTTCCTTCCAAAGCTCTAAACTAAAAACACCTCTCCGGGCCTCAGATGGTGCTGGCGGTGGGGTACGAAATACAGAATGTGGCCCGTCTACATCGCCATCACTTTATTGTATTGTCACCGTTAATTTAACTATAAATACTACGGTGGGAGCGAGTCGCCCGGCGGCCCGGACTTTGGGCTGCCAGCCCCGGTGCGGCAGCCCAGGCGCCCACCCTCCGGACTGTACACTATTTACAGCTCTTCGTTCCTCTTTCTCGACCCCCCTCCCGCAAGGCAGCGCGTGTGCAAGAAAAGTAGCATCGTCTGGGTGTGCAAGTCCTTCGTGTTAGGCAAAGGCCACGGCCGGCCTGCGGCCGTCAGCTGTCCGAGTCCAGATCGCTTT
Source organism: Catagonus wagneri (assembly GCA_004024745.2). Lineage (NCBI taxonomy): Eukaryota > Metazoa > Chordata > Mammalia > Artiodactyla > Tayassuidae > Catagonus > Catagonus wagneri. The sequence goes on from PVHT021183632.1 coordinate 6,748,085, forward strand.
TACCTTCCTCTTCCCTCTTCTCGGGCGAGGCCTTCGACGACGTTTTGTTCCACTTCTCGGCGTTTTCCGACTCCTCCGACGAAGACCGCTTCTGCCGCCTCCATTTGGCGCGGCGGTTTTTGAACCAGACCTGTTGCGCAGCAGAGGGCAGAGCAACTATTAGGATCAAACGTGTGTCCCTCCCCAGTGCCCCGGCACCCCGGGGCTGGGTGTGGCCGCGGGGCGACCTCGGCGCGCGGAGAGGGAACCGAGGACCCCGCGCGCACGCCAACAAAAGGAGAGGAGACCGGCTCCCGCTTCCGTATTTTCATTTAACTTCCTGGGCCTAAAGCGCCCTCCAGCAGCCTCCGGGCCGCCACTGGGATGTTTTTAAAGAGCAGGGAGACCCAAGGAGAACCGAGCAAACCCGGCCGGGGCCGTATTTCGCCGGGAAGGGCCTGGAGGCGCGCCCCGGCAGGGTCCCGCGCCTACCTCCACTTTCTCCTCGCGGAGGTGCACCTTCCGGGCCAGCTGCTCGCGGGTACCCACGTCTGGGTACTTGGTCTCCTGGAAGAGGTTCTCCAGGGCTTCGAGCTGTTCATCGGTGAAGATGGTGCGGTGCCGCCGCTTCCGCCGGCAGTGCAGCTGGTTGAGGAGCTGCAGCTCCGTGCGCGACAGGGTGCCCACGTTCATGTAGGGCAGCATCTGGTGCGGCACAGGGGACACCAGCACCGAGCCGGGGCCCTCGTAGCCTGCGACAGAGTAAGGCGCACGGTCAGCCACTTCTCTTGCCACCGCGCACAGGCCGGCCTGACCGCCAGCGACCCACTCCGACTTTAAAATCGTCGGCAAGGGGGTGCGGGGAATTGGGGGTGCACGGAAAACAAGGGTTCGGGGAACTGAAGGACCATGCTACAGAGTCCACCCGCACACCCCCAAAGCCATTAGGGAATCCTAAAAGCCTCGTCTCCCCACGCAGGCACTGTTAAAGTTTGCGCTCTCTCCTAAAGTTTGCAGCAAGTGTTCAAACTCCTGCGCCCGATCCGCAAAAAAACAGGGAGGGGGGAGTAGATTGGCAAGAGGAGAAAAGTTTGCGCAAAGTGAAAGAAGCGAACGCCACCGCCACCCACGACCCAGGGGCGGAGGTCCGCGGCGGCAGGCCGCCGAGGCCCGAGCGAGCGCGACCCTACCTGGGGGCGTCGGGACGCAGGAGCACTGCTGGGCACCCAGCGGCGGCACGGCCCCGCAGCAGGCCGGGCCCACCGGCGCCGCCTGCACGTGCAGCTGCCCGTAGAAGTAGTTGTTGTAGCCGAGGCGGGAGCCGCCGACAGCGGCCGGGAGGCCTGCGCCGCCGGGGGCCACGGGGCGCGGATAGAAGGCGCCATAGTCCGAGGAGGCGCCGCCGCCGGCGCCGTAGAGCGAGTCCCCGTGCAGGGCCGGGAAGACGACGGGAGCCGCAGCGCTGGGCGCCACCGGCAGCACCGAGTCCTTGCAGCGCGGCCGGGCGGCCAGGATGTTGTCGATGCTGAACATGCTGGCGGGCATCCCCGAGCCCGGCGCGGGGACCGGGGGGCGGCGGGGACGAGCCGAGGAAAAAGCCTCAAGGTGGGGGGGTCCACTCTCCTCTCGCGGCGGCCCAAACCGAAAGAGAGCGCCGGCGAGCGCGCAGCCCCGCGCCCCTCCCCGCCCCCTGCGTCCGCGCTCCCTCCTCCCGCCCTCCCCTCGCCGCGGCGTTCGGCGAACTCAACCCGCGGGTAGGACGGAGTTTAGACCAGCTGAACCTCTTGTTGGTTTTATACTGAGTCGACGTCATCCTGGATTTAGTTCCTGGTAATATGCAGATGACAAACAGAACCAGATTTGGCCCTTTCTGTTTCGGGGGGGGGGAACTTGAAGAAAGGGGGAGGGGAAGAGGCCAAGGGGAGGGGGCTACGGGGGCCTGAAAGGAGATTGTGGATTGCGAATTAATGAAATTAACCTAATCTTTTCCATTCAGCAGCCCCGCCGCGGGCCGGCGGAGCTGGGCGGGCGTCCTAATTGCCCCGGTTAATCGCATTAATTCCATTGTGGGGCCGCAGTTAACAACTCCCTCTGACGACCTCACCGCCCCCACCTTTCCCCCTCAGATTGGGTCCTATTATTGGGTGCGATTTCCTCTGCAAGAAGCTCAAATTCATTGTGGCCAGTTTTAATTTGGGGCTACTTTTTTTCTTCTTTTAAGAATTTGTTTTGTTTTAGAAAATGTGAGGGGCTGCGTCCTCAATCAAGACTGAAATTCCGCTCTTCCTTCGGGCCCCCATGCCCTGACCCCGTAATTTCACCTCTGTTTTTTATCTTGACATTCTCTCCCGAATAGAAGTGGTTAACCCTCAAAAGCCTTTTGTTTTTGCAAAGGCCAAAATTTATAATGGCAAAACGACGAAAGAAGTGCATCGTGATTCTTAATTATAAATATACATTTATTAAGTATACATATATATTTTTTTTATTTTATTTTTTTTTTTTTTGCAGGCACCTTGGGTCTGAAAACTACCATAGCAGTCCCTAGGCCCTTACACAGCGGAGACCAAACTCTTCCACTACTTTAAAATTCGCCAAAAGTAGCCATCGGAAGCGATGCTCTCAGCTGCTCCCTGCGTGGGTGTTGGTAGGTTTTGCGGAGCTTATTATGTTTTCTAATTTTTTTTTTTGGAAGTAGGTGTCTTCTTCCTTAACTGTTTTTGTTTTCAATCCGAAATCCCCCCCCCTTGGGGGGGGTGGATTTTAGGAATTCCCTGTCTCCTTTCCCAACAAATGAATCGCATTTTTCCCTTCTGACCTGCTTAGCTCCCCGCCCGGGACCGGCCTCCTAGCTGTCCTTCTCCCGGCAGGCCCCAGCTGGGCTCCCGGGCCCCGGCCGCCTTGCCGAAGCCCGGCTCGGCTCGCGGCAGGCGGCCGCGGTGATTTGAGGGACCCTCAGCACGTCACGGCCCATCCGCCGGAGCTGCGGGAGGCGCATCCAGTCCACGACGGCGCGCGGGCGGCGGAGCGCCGGGCGAGAAGGTAGGAGACGTGCACGCGGAACCAAAGGAGCCTCCGAGGTCCTTCCCGCCCCGCGCAAGTCCCCTTCTTACAGAACTGTACTTTCTCGGCCCTTGGCGCAGGCAACTCTGGCCACTGCAGAGAAGGGGCAGTGCCGGGCCCAGGCGAGACTGCCTAGCGCAGGGGTACCTGGACACCTCGGGTTTCCCAAAGGAAGGCCGCCTTTAACTCACGCCCATTTTTCGCTATTTCATACTGGCTAAATAGCCCGGGGCCCCGGCGAGGGTGTCTGAAGTCCCGGCAGTAAGGCTAAGTACGCAGGCTCCCTCCTCCGCGACTCTGGGCCAAAGGGTACTTGTCAATGGCTATTCCCGGGTCAGAGGAGCGCTTGCGCCCTCCGACCCGTGCGCAGTACTTCGGTGGCGGCTCGCAGCGTTGACTCAGAGAAGCTAAGCGACAGCGCTTCTCCTCGGCCTCCCCGCGTGGACTTCGGGGTGCCCTCATGCCCACCCGCTCGTGGCCTGAAAGCTTTGCATCTTTGAGTGCTGAGCAAACTTAGAGATGGCTGTAGGAGGAGATTACGGTAGGACGGAGACGGGTCTCAATTTGGGGAGGCGATGGATTTTTTTTTTTTTTTAAACAATAAACACCGCTCCCAGAGGAAGGAGTGTGACCTTCCCCTTCGCAGAGGTCAGTCTAGGGAAAGAAGCGTATCACCTTCCTTCTCCCACTAACTAGGGGTGGTGGCTTTTTTGGTTTTTTTCGTTCTCGAAAGACTTAAAAGTCACCAGGTAGGTTCCGCGCACACACATTCCAGGTCAGCTTTTTCTGAGTTTAATTCCACAGGGCAGATGATAGAAGATGAGGCTGCAACTTCAGCAGGCACTCCGGCGGCGTTTGTGTCCGCGGCTGGGCGCACGCAGTGGCGGTGGCGGCGGCGGCGGCGCGCGCGCCCGCGAGTGTTGTGGATTTTCTGAGACCTTACATGAGCCAGAGGCAGAAGCAAAGAGGGAAACTTGGGGCAGATTCTTCGTTGTGTTTCTGCAAAGGTGCTCAGACTAGCACCACTCGGAGATTTCAGGCGCACATCTCAGAGTGCCTCCGAATTTTTAAATAAGGCAACTTGACCCCTTCTTTGCAACATGCAGTCTGGCCTCTTTCTGCTGGGTTCATTGTTCTCTTTAATAAGCAGATTTAGCAAACACCCAGACTTCGCTCCTTGCCTTCCTGTAGCCCTCTCACTGTGCCATCAGATTCCTGGAAGACAGTGAGTCTGCAGCATCCGAGTTCTACACTGAACGTTGTTGCCACCTTGAAAATCATGCTTCCTTTCCAGGCCTCAAGTTTTTTAGTTATTGAACTAATATGGACATCCACTCGGTCCCTTATAATCCTAACATTTAATGAACCTGGGTAATTGTCCCCCAGTGAATCGCTGAGGGGACTGAAGGTGGATTTAGGAGCATTTTTTTAGTACTTTTCCTTGGGACAAAGGACGGTGCTGTCCCCACCCCGCCCACGCCACCCCCCGGGCAGGGTCTCCGTATCAGCTGGGTCTAAGATGAGGAAATGCGCCTCTGAAAGCTCTGTCCTGCGTTAGGTGGTGACTTCCCAGGAAGAAGTTCGAGCCCACGCTACTCCAGTTATTCAGCGGGCGCTCAGGGGGCTCACCCGGCGCGATCCATAGGGCCTCCTCGTCCAGGTTGCCCCTTGGTCCGCAAGCGCACCATGAGTCAGTAGGGAGGCAGGAGCCGCAGAAGGCAGTCAGCGGCGCTGCGCCCGCACTGCGCCTCCTCTGCGGGCCGAAACCCACAAGTGTCCACGCTGCGCTAAGCAAACAATCAGTAGCCCGGGTGTTGCCCGGTGCAATTGGAATAACAAATGCGATGCACGCAAATTGCCCGCTTCGTGTTGCTAAGCGATTGTTTGTCGCCCTGCACGCACCGCTCAGCATGGAAGGACCAGGAGCGTCTGGAGGCGGCTGGCGAGCGCTTAGGTCGGAAATGCAGTAAACACGCTCCTGATTTTCCCTATTATCACCCAAACACGATTTCACACAAAGCAATCACCACGCAGAAGTCTATGAAAATGTGTTTGTTGAGGAGTCAGTCGCCCTGGTAATAGCCCTCATTTTTAAAATATTAAAGAACAGATCAGCGGATTCCACATGCAGAAGGTATATTTGCGGTTCGGCATCTATCAAGACGCTTTTGCGCCATGGTCATTGCTAAACTGATTCATAGAGCATGGATTAAATTACTTCTGTGATTTAAAACAGAGAACCCATGTTTGGACCGTGTATCTAGGTATCTCTCCTGCCCAAAGATATTTTCATCGTGGAAAAAACTTGTCACACTACCTTCGGGCGGGCGCGCGCACACACACGGACACACACACACACCCATAGCTGTAAGATATGTATATGCATATGTCGCCCCAACTTCTTACAGTTCGTTCCAGGAACTTTCTTTTCTTAATTCTCTCAGCCTCTTGTCACAAAGCAGAGTTCACGATCGGATGTGTTTAAGTAGGACTTTTTTATGGCATGTGCAAAAACTGGTGCGTCCTTTTCAAAGGTACCGAGGCCCCTCTCAGAGGGAATTAGCTGGGTCAGAAGAATTAGGAACAACGATGCAGACCTGCATGCAGCCAGCGCACAGCCTAGAGATCCCCGCAGTCTTCACAGCGCGCTTTTTGGTTTTATTGTTTATATTTGGGCTTAAAAAAAAATCCAGTGTCTCAAAATGAGTGCTCAGAACCGGCTCCATCACCCTGCGGCTCCCTCGGGGACAGCTTTGGGAACCGCAGGGGATTTCCATGTGGGGTTTGGTGGATGAAATTGAATAGGAAGCGCAACTGCCACCGCGCGAAGGGGTAGCACTTATGAGGGCCGGGTCTCCGCATTCAGCAGAATTTCAGGATGCTTACTAGTTGAATTTTCCTAGAGGTTTTGGAACATTCCAAATAAACCCACCTATCCCCTGAGGACAAAATAATAAAGTGTTAAGAAAACTCATAACACTGGGGAAGAAGAGGGTGTCGAAAAATGACGCATTCCCAAGGCATCAGAAAAAAAAAAAAAAGAAATCGCTCCGGCTTTCCAGGGTTGCAGAAATCCGCTTTCAGCCGAGCTATTTACCAAAGTTTGTTTCAGAGTGACTGCACTGTTGCTTTTGCAGATCACAGAATGCAAATGGCGATAATTTGTTCTCAGTGGAACTTTCTCTTGAAATGATTAGCAAAGTCAGTCATTTGAAAATTAGAGCGATTGCCCAGACGGTTCCGAAGCCCCTCGCTAACCGATATCAGCTTCTAAAGTTTTCATTCATGTAAACCTCATTAATGAAGATCTTTTATTTAAACGTCAAGGGGATTTGAAATTTAGAGTAAATTATGAAGCTTGTATGTCTAGCCAAGTCATGGGTCAAATGCATTTGTGAAAAACTGCTAAAAGAGCATATGGTTTTGAATTTTTCTACAATGACTAGTGTTTAAATAAATTGCTTGTACTGCTTAACTTCATGTGTAATTTTGACAGAAATTGGCCTATAGCCTTTTGATATGTAAACATTTCAGCCTTTTATGCGGTATAAAAAAGACACTTGCTTTTTAGGATCAGTTCAGGCAGTCACCCTGTAATTCAGAAAGCTGGCACCTACCATTACATACATTCTTGCTAGATTTCAACTTTCAAGTGGCAGCCTCGGGGAGAAAAAAAAAAGGAAGGAAAGAAAGAAAGAGGATATTTCAAAAGCAATGTCCATTTGGGATTAAAAGCTGCAAATGAGGTGAGAACGTGCCACTTACTATCTGAAAGAAATGGATAAACCATAGTTATTAAAGAACATTTTCTGTCATCTTTCTTTAAGCCACCCCGTCTGAGGTGACACTTAAGCAGGTCATTAAATGCTTGTCTTACTCCAACACACCAATAGGTGTTAAAAATCTAGGTATCACTTCAGGATGTTACCGTCGAAATGGCTCCGTGTCGCCGAGCCCATTAAGATGCAAAGAAATCACTCGTCTCTGAAGAGAATCATTCCCGGCACAGAATCACTAGATGCAAATGGCAGCACTGAGCCAAGCTCAGGGATCTTTCTGGGTGGATGGCTTCTGCTGGGGATGCAGACCCGGTGCAGAACAGTTTAGAGACTCGCTCCGGGCTTCCTAAAAAACGTATAAATCTGCATAAACCTCTTTGTTGCTAAAATATCCGCCCCCCATAAATAAGCGCTGGGATGTGGATTGGAGGGTGGGTTGCCTGAGTGCTAGACGGGGCCACGGGTGGGCTTCCTTTGCTTGTCCCCTCTGTTCTCTGGGTTCTGCCTCTATTTATCCTCCAAGTCAGCTTTGTCATATACAGACTGTCTGTGACACACGGCCCCTTTTGTGAAGTTTTGGTGGAAGTAGGGGGAGACAGAAAACTCAGGAGGTGAGGAGACCCCTTTCTTTGTATACAGTTGAGCCTTCAGAGCAAACTGAGACCCTCTTTAGAAAGATCACACGCTAGGGCCGAAAGCAATTAAGAAAGACCAGCGGCCCCCCACCCCCAAGACAGGAGAAGGTATTTTATTTACATTTTTTATGCATTCCAACACATCATGTTGTGGTCAGCAAACTGGAAAGAAAAGGACATATTTCATTACATAAAGAAAGTACCCAGTGGAGTGCTTTTTTGTTTTGTTGTTGTTGTTTTTCCCTAAGCAGTCTATACTCCTGCCTAATCTTTCTGTCCACTTTGAAATGCGTAAGGGTAATTTTTTTTTTCGTTTGCTGTAGTTTTAAAGTTCTTGGGAAAACAACTGACTTGCTAATAAAATAGCTCTGTAGCTTTTAGCTGCGTAACTTTGAGGAACTTACCTCCAAAATGTGTTTGTGATCACAGTTAGCTAGGCAAGGTGTGTCTCTTGGGTTAAAAAAAGAATGTTTAAGACTTGAAAGATAGTGTAGGAAGTTGAGAGGGGCTTTTTTTTTTAAGGAAAGAATATTATAAAATAAACTAAAAATGATAGGAAAAAAATGGCTTGGGTGGCCATATTACATATTTAACACTGTGGCTCTAGAAAGGTTTGTGTCAGTGGAGATATGTATAATATGGAACTTTGTTATCATAGTCATCATTTTAAAGAGGGCTTGATAAAATGATCATTTGCTGGTACGCCTTTACCTTTAAGTTCTGAAATTTAGATGAGGTTTATTAATATTGACTCTTTTTAAACATCCGAGTAAAGAAATTAACAAGCACATTCCCAGATGTGCCTTGTCCTCCAAAGCAGTCACTGGAGGATACTTCAAGTTCTTCTAGCATCACCACGTTGGCTGTGGTTTTGAATAGTTCTCTGAACTCCCAGAAGGGCCCTTACTTGGGCCCATGAATTCCTGTCTGCTTTTTAAAGAAGCAGCCAGACTCCCTTGTCCGGCTCGTTCTATGCAGAGATCAAGGCTTCCTAAGCCTAAACAGTCAGATCGAGTCTTGGGAGATGGAAACAAACAAACCAAAAAAAGCCACTTTCAGAGGTCACCGGTCATGTCACCTGCTCAGTCCCACCATCTGAAGGTTCAGATGCCGTGGCTGTACTCTAACCTGGCCTTGCTTTGGGCAGAGGACGCTGAGCCCCCACCAGCCTGTCTGGATAATTCAGGCCATCTCTCTGCTTGTCCCTGATGGGGAAAGGGAGGAGAATTCTCAGGACCAACCTCAGCTTTCAATCTGTTTGACTTGTGTTGGGGCTTTCATTGTCTTTTCTTAGCCAGGAGATCATCAGTTTTGGAAATTCATCATCTTCCCCTCACGCGTTCACACACCCCTCCTCCCCCACCCCCCACTCCTTCACTCTTGATCGGTTCTGGGCCAATCAACCCCAATACCAGCTTCCTGGTCCCCTCCTTTCTGAAGCTGGTGTGTATTTTTGTGCTGGGGGTCAGGGGGGTGTATCTACCTGCAGCCGGGGCAGAAAACTGAATGATGCTTGAGCCACAGTGTGGATTTGGTTTCACTTAGCAGTAAAATGCTTTCTGCAGACCAGAAGGTCTTGGGTTTAAAATCACAAGAGTCTATCTCCCATGGCATTGTGTTGTTTGTAATTTATGTATTAGAGCGGGAAAGTAGTCTGTTCATAGTAATGATAGCTTGGGGAATTCGGTCTGTGAGCCAAACGTAGGCCTGTTGAACTGAAAAGACCCCCTCTTGTCTACATGATACCTTGCAGGTTTTTTTTTTTTTTCAAACAGGTCTCCGAAGATTTTGTTCCCCTCTCAGAAGGTTTGTAGATACGGTCATTTTCGCTTCCACCTGGTAGGTCAACAAGATATTGGCAAGTGACCTGGTGATGTGAAAACATACTTTATGCCCACCTAATGACAATACTTTCTCTGAAACTCTAGAATTCTGGAATTATTTGGATCTCAGAGTCTCTCCAGTTGACTCTGAGACAGGAACATAAGTTTTTGATAATGCTCTGCACATTCTGATTTAAGCCGTGGCCATTCTTTCTTTTTCTTTCCTCCCCCCGCCCAAGCCCGCAGAAATTCGCTTTCCAAGTTAAACTAGACCAGGGCGATCCAGCGAATGTCTGACTTCAAATAATTTTTAAAATAACTTGTTCACCATTCAAGTCCTTCAGTACAGGAACAGCGGCCGAGTAAGTAGCTTTGAAAAGCCACTCTGCTTGGCGAGGAGTCCCGGCACTTCTGGCAAAAGATGGATATTGAATATGTGTGGCGAAAGCCCACCGCTCCAGAGCTCAGGGAAATTCTTTATTGAATATTTCTCGCTTACGAAGCTGGAGTCCCTGTGAAATCTTGCTCCTTGGATCTCTATCGGAGCTGAACCAGCTTCCCAACCTAGTAACAAATTGCGTTTTTATGGGTTCATGTTCTAGGTAAGAGCAAACATCTGCATCCTGGGGCATCAAACCATAGATCCTAGTATGAGAGCTAGCCGTGACCACACTAAGCCTGTTGTTCTGGAAAATGGAGCAAATAGAGCTGGCATGAAATTCCGCAAGTCCTGCCCAAAGGGAAGGATGAAGGAGACGACCACTCTGCTCAGTGGATGGTCACTGCCCTCCTGCGGGTGGGCCCTGGTACCGTCTCCCATGACAGATCGGACACCAAGACCAGATCTGGTCCTTATCTGCCCAATCCTGGCCTCTTTCAGCTGAGGTTTGGATTTGTTTGTTTGTTTGTTTGTCTGTTTGTTTGTTTTTTGGCGGCATGTGGCCAGAGATCAGATCCGAGCCGCAGTGGTGACCTACGCTGCAGCTGCAGCAAGGCTGGACCCTTTAACCCACTGGGCCGGGCGAGGGATCGAACCTGTGTCCTGACACTGCAGAGATGCAGCTGATCCCGTTGCGCCACAGCGGGAACTCCTCTGCCGCCCTCTTGCTCTCATATTGATACCAGCTCCTGTAAACGAAGCCGTAGTCCCAGCTCCTGAGCATGGCAACACAGACCTTTAGCTCCGGGCACCAGGTACCTGGCTCACCTCCCTTCCCAGCCTTGCCTGTAGGGACTCCGGCCACCTGGAGGGCTCCTGTCTCTGTGCCCTCGTCCTGCATGGCCTTCCCCTGCTGGCTCTGCACATCCATGCCGGCTTCGCCGTCTGGCCGTGTAGACGTGGCCTCCACTACTCTGAGGACCTGGGGGCTGCTGTCGGGACTCTGTGCTCCAGAACAAGTCCTCCTGGAGTCAGAGGTGTCTGACCTGGGGCCACATGGGCAGAATCAGCATCCGTTTAGCTCTGTAGCTCCCACCAGCTGCCCCCAGGCCTGGGTGCAGTGGGTGCCACTAAATCACTCCTTGTTTAAGGAGAGAATACGTCTTGGCCCGGCCCCCCACCCCCACCCCCCAGCTTGGAGATCTCCCCAAATTCCAGACCAGAGACCATTAGCAGGAGAGTGTTAATGAACCACAGTGGAGGAGGGGGTGCTCTCTGGAAATAAATTAAAGAAGAGGAGGGAGAGGGTCCGCCCAGCAGGTCCCCCACTGGGCTGGCCGAGGTCCTCACGCAGCTAACGTGTACCTAAGAGTGGTCAGCCCGCAGGTCACACTTGTGTCTCTTCGGCCACACCCGTGTACATGGGCAGGCGGACTGTCACCTTTGAACCCGAGGGCGGATGCATCCGATTAGAGCGCGTGCTCTCGTCCTCTGGGTGGGTCCTGAATGAAGACAGCGTGAGGACTCCCCAGGCCGGCCTGGGTTCCATCTCCGTGGGAGCCTTCCCTTTCTGAAATGGGGGAGCAGTCAGCAAGCAAACTGGGGGTTCCTGAGTTCCCTCCCAGCTCAGACCCCTGCCACATTCGGGGACGACACGTCCTTTTCCCGGTGGTACAGCCTGTGAGGGGCAGGAAGGGTCAGAGCCTAGCGCCGGGCCCCGTGGGGGTGTGGGAGCAGAGCTGCCTGCACGCCAGGGACCTCCTAAGGTGCTTTCCTCCTGGCCCGAGGGAGCTGAGAAAGGCTGCCTCGTGGACACCCAGGCAGTGACTATTGGGGGATCCCCCGGCGCCTTTGGGGGTCCTAGTTCAAAACCTTGGTTCCCAGCCTCTGCCTGTCCCTCGTGGGCAAAGCAAGTCCAAGGAAGGTGGTTGCTTGGCCCAGTGGAAAGGGCGATGGCAATGGTGGCTTTCCAACAATGGCAGTGCATCCAGCAAGAGAATGGCGCCGAGCGCTGGCAACGCTCTGTCATGTCTGTCTGATTCCTGAGCACCTGAGCCCCAAGGCAGCAGCCTGGGGGGGGGCACTCTGAGCTGCTGGCCCCCGTGGGTGGCATTGCGGCAACAAGTCCAGCCTCTGCTGTTAGGCTGACTTCCAGCTCTGGTGCTACGAGCTGTGCGAGCCCTTTAAGCTTTCTGTGTCTCAGTCTTCCACTCTGTTAAATGGACGTGGTCTGAGCCCCAGCTCAGAGCATGGGAGGGTGCCTGGTGAGTGCTCATCAAACAGCTGCAGTCATGTCCACAGGCATAAAGCCTTAGCATATTAAGGGATTTTTACCACTAAGCCCCCCAGCTCTCTTCCACACCAAAAAGTTAAGGAAGTTATTCATCTAGGGCCAGAGAAGCCTAAATATCTGGAATGGTTTTGATAGTGAGGCCTGGGTTTTGCTCCCTGCATAACAAAAGGCTCAAATCCTGTCTTGGGGGAATTTCCAGGGAAAAGGGTGCTTCACTGAGGAATCAAGACTTTCTACTTCTTCCTTTGAGTCTCAGAGTAAAGCCGTGGGGGCTGGGCAGGACTAGTGACTCAGCTTTTCCACGTGAGGAAACTGAGGGCCAGCCCAGCCCAATTACTTGTCCGCTGGGCCTCCTGGTAGTCCTGGGGCTCCAGTCTACCAGCCTGCCCCCTGCTGACCCTGGCCTTTAGCTCCTTCAAGGAGCAAGCCACTCCAAATACGCTTGGGTCAAAATCAAGGTGACTTCCAGCTGTGATGAGTCTGAAAGGCTGAGGGACCGCTTGCTGGGAGGAGGGCGAGGTCCTCCCGCAAGGCTGTGCACACCCACCTGCCCGGGTTGGAGGTCACCCTCAGCCTATCTCCGCCTCCCAAAGCAGCATGGAGATGGGGCCAGTTCGTAGGTCAGAGTTCAGTTCTAACCCACACCCTCTCTCTCCTCCCCCCACCATCCCCCACCTGACAGGTTTAAGGACTCTGTCCCATTTGGGTGAAGCATATATTATTCATAGATTAACACCCTAAGGGTTGAGATTTAAGACCCCCTAAGTAGCTTTACCCTAGAAATCCTCTACCTTGTTACTGTACGCAAGGCTTGTGGATGTCCATAAAGGGTAATGAACTTCATTAGGAACAGCCCAAATGTTCACTTGTAGGGTGCACATTCAATAACCAGCACAAAGTCCTAGTGGAGACCCTAGAGCCACTGGAGCAAATGAGGTCACGCACAGGTAACTGGTGAGAAGGCTTTCCAGGATGGATTGTAGCGTGACAAAGGCAAGGTGTGGCCCTCTTGCATGGTACAACTGTGTGTGTGTGTGTGTGTGTGTGTGTGTATGTGTGTGTGTGTGTGTGTCCTATATGTACCACAGCACTGTTTTCCAGGGGTTCATGGATATAAATGAGTTAATATTTGGAAGGCAGTTAGCACAGTGCCTGGAACACAGTAAGTCCGGACCACATTCGAGAAATAAATGTAGAAAAAATAAATGTAGAGAAAAAGTTCGGGAAGGTCCACTCTAGGACTCATAGCTGTGGCCACCTCTCCATCGGAGGGGCTGGGATTAGAGCTGATGATGAAAGGGGCCTCAAGCCTTATCTCTAACGGTTCGCTTTTGCGCAAAGCCATTTATGTTTTATTTGTGATATTAAAACTAAATCTACACCCACGCCCTGTAGCTCCAACATGCGGACCTCCTTTCCTCGTCTGCCTTGCAGGGAAATAGCAGCAAGGTCAAACAAACACCCCGAGATAAGACCCACCCACCACCCACTCCCCATCTTCATTTCCTCCGCTAACACCTCATCACGGGCAAACAGTATCCTTGGAAATGAGTCCCCTTTGCTAATGACTCACTCCTCTGGCTTCCTGGACAGCAGCTGGGGGAGCGGAGAGGAGGCGGGGGTCCCAAGTGGACCCATTACAGGTTTAAAGTCTTAAGACTGGATTTAAGTCCCAAAATGCACCCCTCGTATGTGTAAATCACTTCTCTGCGCTGGGGACCCCGTCTTTGTTCACCTCTTAATTCTTTTTCTTTTAAGGCACACATTTTATTAGATATAAAATATTAAGTTTTGCTGTTTGTGCCACACGTGTGCATGTGTTTATCCGATTATCTTCTCAGGACACAGTCCCAGGAGTGAATTTATTTGGTCAAAGGCTACACACATTCAAAAGTTTGACTTTTTTTTTTTTTGAAGTGTGTACCTCTTAATTCTTAAAAAAACAGGTAAGGTGCCTGTGAACTTAATTATAATTACAGTCATCTTTGTCCCTTGGTACCGAACAATGCCTGGCACTTATAGGTGCTCAGTGAATATTCATGAACCTCAGCTGAAAGTACTTTATATGGAATTGAATTAATACCAAAGGACTTGCTATTATAAAGCCTGAAATTAACATTCTGATCTTTCAAACTCATATTCGTAATGAGCTCACTCAACAGATATTTGTCATTTATTTACCTTCTGTGTGCTGGTCCTTGCGTTATGTGCTGGAGAAAAAGTAATGAACATGAGGAAGTCCCCAGCCTTACGTAGCTTACATTTAACAGAGATTTCCAGCCGTAAAAAACTATGCCTACGGATGAAATAAAACAGAGGATCTTAGCTGCCGGGCACGGTGGACAGGAACAGGAAATTTTTTATCACAGTTCAAAGTGGTGCATTGAACAGCAATGTCTAAGTTATTGGAAGTCATAGAGATTCATGATTCAAATGCAGATACCACGTTTGATTTTTCTAGATACCTATTGGTATATCCTGCTGGAGCGTTTTCTAATAAGCCGACTCGATCTTCAGCCTTGGGGGCGGGGAGACCTGTCAGCCGACTGACGGTCTTGGGGAATGTAGCTTTGATACCCTGAGATCTTGGACTGGCCATCATACTCACACCCGGGCTCAAACCCCAGTGTCACCAGCTCCTAGCTGGGTACTTGGGGTGACCGTGCAAGCTATCAGGGTGTCTGAGCCTCAGTTCCCATTGTTGGTGAGCACTGCTTTCCAGGTGGAGGCGAAGGAACATAGGGGAGTCCCCAGCACACAGAAAGGGCTCAGCCAGGGGATGCATCGTGCCTGGACAGGAGGGGCAGCCAGCAAGACTGGACCCCCCGAGAGGCAGAGGCAGCAAAACAGTACCCCCAAGCCTGCAACCTAGGGAGGCCGCTGGGTGTTCAGATTTGGCATTTACCAAGGCCCTCGACACCTCTGAGACCCAAGTCATCGTGTGGATACTCAGTTTGACTCAAAATTAACCTAGGTCCCCTGAAGGGAAGAAGGGGACAGAGAAAGAGGATCTTGATAGTATTTCCTTATCTTTCCTATCTTTTAAAGCCCTTTTATCTCGCATTATTATCTCCACTGGTGCATGAGG
The DNA here is from genome assembly GCA_004024745.2 of Catagonus wagneri. Taxonomy (NCBI): domain Eukaryota; kingdom Metazoa; phylum Chordata; class Mammalia; order Artiodactyla; family Tayassuidae; genus Catagonus; species Catagonus wagneri. The sequence goes on from PVHT021183632.1 coordinate 6,763,124, forward strand.
GCCTGAGGTTCTAGGAGGTTACACAGACTGTATGAAAGTGGAGACATATTAGGCAAACCCGAATCTGCCCCAAGCCTGTGTTCTTTTCACTTAACACACAGGGAAGCAAGGAGGAGAGGCAGAAGGATGGAAATTTCCAGCAAGGGCTTTGGAGTCGCCAAGATTTTTCCTGTTTGTTGGCATGCGTTTTTGTTTTTTCTTTTTTTGTTTTTTTTTAACCTCCCCTCATCCTCAGCTTTTGCATCTGTAAGATGAGGCTAATAGCGGTCCTGCCGCATCGATTGGTCTGCGGACGGAAGGAAGGAGCTCGTTGTGAGTGGCTTTAGGGAGCACCACGGCCCAAAGACGGTACTTCTTGGGGACACATGGGCCTCATGCCCAGACTCAGTCCGGCTCCCCTCTCGTTAGAGGAAAACAATTTATGTTGCTTGTATTTTTCTTCCCGTGCCCACGAGAGTGTGACAATACGATAAAGATTACTCTATAGCTACCTAAGCCTTAAGTTCTCATCGCATGGGAACGAAGCCGCTTGAGTGCCTTCGTTGGCGCAGACACGTGGGAAATCTTCACCTGGCGCTCGGCAGGTGCCGTGGTAAAGTCAGTGACAAGATTTGGTGAGCAGGTGAAACCAGGATTTGAAACCAGGTGCCTGACTCTGAATAGGCATGGGCAGCTGGCTGGCCATCTTCTAGACCATTCTGCCTCCTATGGATGCTGCTGAGACTAGCTGAGAAAAGATCTGAGGCCGCTGTATTTTGCAAATTGCTCCCGGCTATGCAAGAAGTGACAAGTGACCCCTTGACCCCTTGTCGCCGCCCTCCCCCTCTGCATGACTTAGGACAGGTGGAGTGCTGGGGCTGACCACCGCTGTGGGATGTGGCAAATCCCATTAGCCCTCTTCCCCTTGGGAAACGGCTACGCAGGGCTGCAGTGCCCACCCGGGCCCAGGGGGCCGATGATGCAGATGCAGGCCCGACTGATAAGCAGGCCAGCAGCGAAGAGCTGGGAATCCCAGCCCAGCAAGGCTGGTCCCAGCGGTGGAAGAATGTGCCGGAAACCTAGGTAATGCCACTCACGCCTTAGGAGCCAGGCAGCCCTTGGCAGAGCGGCAGGCCCGCTCTGTGAGAGGTTACCCCGGGCCTCCCCCACCGCAGTGATGATAGGTGGGTGCCCCCAGCCTTCCCTGCTCCCCTCTGAAGAGGGGGCTGCTGAGGGCCCCCGACCCCACTGAGTAGCTTGGCTCTCTGGTCCTGGCTTCACCACTTTGCATGACGAAGGCAGTGGCTTCCGGAGTGAATCAGTTATCACACCCAGGGTTGATCAGGGTCTAACCTCCACGCCCTGTGCCCACAGCCGGGGCAGCTGCTCCTGCCATTTCCTTCTCTGTCACCGGCTCAGGTCCCCTGGAGGGCAGAAAACCCGCTCAGACCTCAGAGTTAGACCGCTCCGGGTTCAAATGTCCCCTCCAGCACTTGAAGCCATGGGGCTGGGATAAGTCAGACTCGCTGTGCTCCTCTTTAAAATGGGAGTAGGGGGAGTTCCCTTCGTGGCTCAGTGGTTAACGAATCCGACAAGGAACCATGAGGTTGCGGGTTCGATCCCTGGCCTCGCTCAGTGGGTTAAGGATCCGGCGTTGCCGTGAGCTGTGGTGTAGGTTGCAGACGCGGCTCGGATCCCGCGTGGCTGTGGCTGTGGCGAAGGTCGGCGGCTACAGCTCCGATTAGACCCCTAGCCTGGGAACCTCCATACGCCGCGGGTGCGACTCTACATAAAGGCAAAAAAAGACAAAAAATAAATAAATAAAAGTTTGAAAAAAAAAAAAATAAAATAAAATGGGAGTAGGAGCTCCCGCTGTGGCTCAGCAGGTGGAGAAGCCGATGTAGTGTCCCTAAGGACACAGGTTCAATCCCTGGCCTCGCTCAGTGGATTAAGAATCTCGCATGGCCGTGAGCTGCAGCGTAGGTCACAGATGCAGCTCGGATCCTGTGTTGCAGTGGCTGTGGTGTAGGCCAGCAGCTGCAACTCTGATTTACCCCTAGCCTGGGAACTTCCATATGCCACACATGCAGCTGTATTTAAAAAAAAAAAAAAAGGAATTAAAAACATACCGGCTAGGAGTTCCCGTCGTGGCACAGCGGTTAACGAATCCAACTAGGAACCATGAGGTTGTGGGTTCGATCCCTGGCCTCACTCAGTGGGTTAAGGATCTGGCGTTGCCATGTGCTGTGGTATAGGTTGCAGACGCGGCTCGGATCCTGCGTTGCTGTGGCTGTGGTGTAGGCTGGCAGCTACAGCTCCGATTAGGCCCCTAGCCTGGGAACCTCCATGTGCCATGGGTGCGGCCCTAAAAAAAAGAAAGAAAAAAAAAACATACCGGCTAGAGTGATAACTGGCAAAGGCATTGGTGTTAGCATTAAAAACAGGGCTACCTTTAGTTCCACTTGGGTCAGGCTTAGGTCTAGGGTGAGGTCAGAGCTAGGGACCACCACTGCGGGCTTGATGGGTCTCAGCGTTGGTTTGGATTGACCCCAGTGACTGTGGCTCTTCCAGCACTGCTGTGGAGTTAAGACTCGACTCAGACTAAATGCTTGGCATGTACTGTCGTTCATCGGTTCTGAGACGCGCTTTTCCCGTCATCCGTATTCTAACACGTCCCGGGTCAGGGATGACCCGCACCGCTGGTGAGCCACGATTCAATTAGCAGCACATCCATCTTTCTTTGTCAAGGTGAAACGGTGCATCTGATATTGGCTGGCCCCTTTGGTTAGGAGAAACACAGCGTGCGGTTACCATTCTTGAGCCACAGGCTCTCTGCTTGTTCCTCAGTTTGCTCAGATGAGTCACCGAGCCCCATCCCCGCCTCGCTGTGCCTGGGAGCTCCCATCCCAGCCATAGCCTGTGTCACATGGCGTTTTCTCTCACTGCATTCATACTTTTCTGCCCTGTTCTATAAGATCGCCCAGAGCAGGAACTGGCCTGCCTTTATCCCCATGTGGTTCTGGTCTCTCCCTGGTGCCAGGGGTCTGATAGGAGCCGTGGTGTTAGGAAAAGCTGCTACTTATTGGGCAGTAGAGTGAACAGGGGACTTGCCGCGGCTTTGCTTTTGTATTCTCCTTTAATCCTCCCAACAGCTGGCCCAGGTAGGTACTATGAGTGTTACCCCAGTGGACAGGTGAGGAAACTGAGGCCCGAATAGCTTAAGGGGTTTATTCAAGGTCACTTTTTAAATAATGTCCTTGGCCTTCTGGAAAGACAATTTTTAAAGATTGCTTTATCAAGATATAATTCACATCCCATGTATTTTGGCCACACCCATGGCATTTGCAAGTTCCTGGGCCAGGGATCGAATCCGAGCGGCCACTGCAACCTACACTGGAGTCTTCAAGCCCCTGCACCAGGCCACGGATTGAACCCACACCTCCGCAGTGACCCAAGCCGCTGCAGTCAGATCCTTAACCCTCTGCGCCACAGCGAGAACTCCGTATCCCATTCCTTGTTAAGGCTGCCTAATATTCCATTGTGTGCATAAACCTTATTTTGTTTATCCCTTGGTCAGTTGATGGACATTTGAGTCATTTTCACCTTTTGGCTGTTCTGACGAACACTGCCGTGATTATTTGTGTACAGGTCTTTGTGTGGACGTACATTTTCATTTCTCTTGGGCATATATCTAGGGATAGGATTCCTGGGTCATATGCAACTGTATTTAACCATTTAAGGAAATTCCAGACTGTGTGCAAAGTGGCTGTGCCCATGTTACATTCCCACCCGCAAGGACTCTCTCAATTCCTCCACATACTCTGTCGTTGTTAAGTCTCACTGTCTTAGCGGTGTGAAGGGATGTCTCACGTACTTTGGTTTGCGTTTTCCTAATGACCAATGGTGGCAGTCTTTTTTTTTTTTTCTTCTCATATGCGTACTGGCCATTTGTATATTTTCCGTGGGGAAATAGCTATTTGAATTTTTGGCCCATTTTTAAATGGGGTTGTTTATATTTTGATGAGTTGTAAGAATTCTTTATCAATTCTGGACACAGGTCCCTTATCAGATGTGTGATTTGGAAACATTTTCTCTCACTCTGTGGGTTCTTTTAATTTCTTGATAGTGCCAGAAATTATTTCCAAAGTGGTTGTATCATTTTTCATTCCCCTCAATGATGAGCATTTATATAATTTTTAAACTTTATTTACCAGTTTTCAGACTGACAATAATTTTTAACCTTTATTTTCCAGTTTTCAGACTGACAAGGTGGTTCTCTAGTTATCCTCCAAAAGAGACCCAGAGAGTTCTTTTTTCCTTTCCTCTGAGTATCACAGATTCATGGATTTCAGTAGTTCCCACAGTAGCACAATGGAAAAGAATCTGACTAGGAACCATGAGAATGCAGGTTCGATCCCTGGTCTCGTTCAGTGGGTTAAGGGTCAGGTGTTGCCGTGAGCAGTGGTGTAGGTCGCAGATGCAGCTAGGATCCCATGTTGCTGTGGCTGTGGCTGTGGCCAGCAGCTGTAGCTCCGACTGGACCCCTAGCCTGGGAACCTCCATATGCCATGGGTGTGGCCCTAAAAAGCAAAAAAAAAAAAAAAAAAAAAAAAAAAACGGAAAAAAATCACGGATTTCCATTCATTTTATGTATATTTCAGTGTGGTAAAATTAATTTTCTTTTCTTTCCTTTTCTTTTTTAATGGCCACACCAGCAGCTTATGGAAGTTCCCAGGCCAGGGACTGAATCTGAGCCACAGCACTAACATCCGGCGCAGCTGTAGCACTGCTGGATCCTTTAACCCACTGTGCTGGTCTGGGAACTGAACCCTCACCTCCAGACCCGAGCTACTGCAGTTGGATTCCTAAAGCAGTGCGCCACAGTAGGAACTCCTTTTCTTAACTGATGCTCCCGTTTTCTATCTTTAGTGAACGGGAATGTTTCCTGACTTGCTCTTGAGTCCCAACCTAACAGCAGTAGTTTTTCTTTTATCCTCCCCCCCCCCCTTTTTCCCTTTTTCAGTTGCCTCGCAGCATATGGAGTTCCCTGGCCAGGGATCAGATCCCAGCCGCAGCTGCAACCTGTACCATACCCGTGGCAACACTGGATCCTTCAACCCCATGTATGTACCAGTCTCACTGTGCCACCGCAGGAGCTCCTTTTTTTTCTTTTTCTTTTTGTAACTTAAGGGAGCCGGTCCCAGCCACTCTCACTTGAGTGTGCCACCACGCCCTTGCTGTATGTACCTGTGCGTGCACGAGTGCACACACACATGTGATACCGTGTCCTCTGTGCTATGTCTGCTTTGTCTCCTCCATCTGATCATGAGCGACTCTGGGGGCAGGGATGACACCTTGGTTATCCTTGTACCCACCTCCCAAGCCGTGCTTTGCTGATTCTAAGTTCTCAGTACAGTGGGGTAACCTTTTCCAGGCCTTTGTCTTAAGCAATCTCAAGTCTTTACCTGTATTTTCCCCCTCTTTTACACCTTGAAAAATAATTTGCAACCATCCTAATAAAAATTAATTCAGGAGAAAAGTCACTGAATGGAGGTCAAAATCTCTGGGTGGAAATGATTGAGAAAGACGATGTTTATACAGATTCAAAGCCTCTCTCTATGTGAAGATTGCTTATGCTGCAGGTTACTTATCAGTTATGAAAAAGAGGCCAGAGATTTCTTAATAATTAAAATGGAGTGGAGGGAGTTCCCATGGTGGCTCAGTGGGTTAAGGACCCCATGTTGTTTCTCAGAGGATGTGGGTTTGATCCCTGGCCTTGCTCAGTGGGTTAAGGATCCGGTGTTGCTGCAGGCTGTGGTGTAGGTCACAGATGTGACTCAGATCCCGTGTTGCTGTGGCTGTGGTGTAGGCCGTCAGCTGCAGCTCTGATTTGATCCCTAGCCTGGGAACTTCCATGTGCTGCACATGCGGCCCTAAAAAGAACAAAAAAAAAAGGAAAAAAGGAAAAATAAACAGGTGATATTAATTTTGATAATATATTTTATTTAACCTGATAGATAAAATATTTTCATGTCCACATACATTCAGTTTAAAAATGATTCATGAGGAGTTCCCTTCGTGGCTCAGTGGTTAACGAATCCAACTAAGAACCATGAGGTTGCGGGTTCGATCCCCGGCCTTGCTCAGTGGGTTAAGGATCCGGCATTGCCGTGAGCTGTGGTGTAGGTTGCAGACGCGGCTCGGATCCCGTGTTGCTGTGGCTGTGGCGAAGGCCGGCAGCTACAGCTCCTGTTAGACCCCTAGCCTGGGAACCTCCATATGCCGCGGGAGCGGCTCTAGATAAAAGGCAAAAAGACAAAAATAAATAAATAAAAATGATTCGTGAGATATTTTTCGTTCTTCTTTTTTTAATGCTACATTTCTGAAATCTGGGCTGTATTTGACCTTTACAGCACATCCTAACTGAGAAAAGCCGCATTTCAAGTCATCCGTAGCTGCCCATGGCTGGTGCCACCACATGGCAGACCAGAGGATTAGATCATGCAACATGATGGTGGTGGGTTCAGATCCCAGTCCTGCCGCTCCCTAGCTTTGTGAACATTGGCCAAATCATTTAATTATTTTATTGTTTTTATTTTATTTTATTTTTGTCTTCTTGGGGCTGCACCCATGGTATATGGAGGTTCCCAGGCTAGGGGTCCAATTGGAGCTGCAGGTGCCAGCCTACACCACAGCCACAGCAACTTGGGATCCGAGCCGTGTCTGCGACCTACACTGCAGCTCACAGCAACACCAGATCCTTAACCCACTGAGCGAGGCCAGGAATTGAACCTGGGTCTTCATGGATACTAGTCAGATTCGTTTCTGCTGAACCATGACAGGAACTGTCCTCATTTAATTATTTTAATCTTTAATGTTTCCTAAACTGTAAAATGCGATCTTACTAGGGAACTTATCTCTTAGCGTTGTTTTGAAAATTAAAGATAGTGATGTGTATAAAGTGCTTTGTGGAGTGTTGCTCACTCATTCCTTCATGAATGGTTCCAGGCAGAGGGCTTGGCAGGCAGTAAGCACAAATTGCTGAACAGGTACAGACTAGGGCCAATGCTGACGGTACTGTGTGCATTAGAAATGCATATTAAAGATGCTGGGGGAATTCTCGTATGGCTCAGCCAGTTAAGGATCTGGCATTGTCACCGCAGTGACCTGGGTCGCTGCTGTGGCGTGAATTCGATCCCTGGCCTGGGAACTTCTGTATGCCTCGAGTACGGCCAACAAAAATTCTTTTAATTAAAAAATGTCTGAAAAAGGATGCTGGGAAGAAGTAGCAATCTCTAAGATTTTCTGACTCCTAGCCCAAAGGTAGACCATTTTGAGCACCTGGATCCATCTAGAAGACTTGATTATTTGACAGCTGTTCACTCTACAAAGCATTTCTTGCACTGAAAAGTCGAGCCTGGACCAGGGTAGAGGAGCTTGGAGACATGGGAGCCAGGGAAGGCCCAAGGGAGAAGGACAAGACTTAGAGGAGAGCGAGGGAAATGGGACAAGGTCTTTGGTGAAATAGGTGGGAGGTGATGTGCAGTATCAGGACCATCGTATGGACCTGGTGACCAGGAAGGATGGAAAAAGTAGCTTCCTTTGCAGGTGAGAGGATGTCTGAGCCATGTCTTGCCCATGGAAGAGTCAAGGAAAGGTAGATGGCATTTCTGATTGGTTAAAAAAGAAAACACCACTCATGCAGAGGTCCAATAGCTGAAAAGGCCCTGGGAGTTTGGGAACTGGGCAGGGCTGAAAGGATGTGGTGGGGCCAGAGGGTGGGTGGACTGTGAAGGACCTGGGAAGGTTTTAAGGGCGGCTGGACTTTTATCCAATGGCCCGAGAGAGGATAACCAGTTCTGCGCTGTCAAGCAGGAAGGAGGCCCTTTGGCAGAGGCGGGCCCCTCTCAGGGGAGATAGCAAAAGGATGATAAAGAGGAGGAGACCCCGAATGTGCCCTGGGGTTCAGTTGGAAGTAGATGAGCCAGAACCGCAGCTCTGTCTTCTCCCTGCAAGCCAGGCTCCGGGAAGGCAGCCCTGTGGGATCCCAGGGCAGAGGGCTTGTCCACACGGCCCAAGGAGAAGAGGTTACACAGGACCAAAGCCCTTGACAGTGGAGTTAGGGAGGAGGCTCACACTGGGCGGGTGCTTAGGAGGATTAACAGATTTCCTCTGACAAATCGCAATCGTTCCACTCTGGTCTCTAGGCCTTTGCACTTGCTGTTCCTAGAGGCTAAGTTCAATCCCACTGTTTGCACAGCTGCCCCTTTATCAGCAAGCAGGTCTTATTCAAACACCAGCTACGAAAGGCCTTTCCTGACCACACTTGCCAGCACTGTCATCTGCTCGTCCTCCACTCTCGCCACAGCTCCAACTTGTTATCCTGTTTTACCCCTTTTTAGATAGCACTTCTCACCATCTGAAATCACGTTATTTGCATGTAATTGTCTATTTCCTCCGCTCAGGATGCAATACACTTCTGAAGGGTTGGGCCTCGTCTCACTCCTTGTTCTCTGTCCATCGTGGGAGACAGTACCTGACGTCTGGTAGACGTCTGAAAGGTAATTGTCTGAAGGAATACATGGAAGGATGGACGGATGAATGGCTGGAATGGGTGCGTGGATGCATGGCTGGGTGGGTGGATGGGTGAATGGACGAGTGGATGGATGGAGAGGCAGTCTTGTTGACTGTTCCAGGGTGACTGAAACGAGGGTGGATGGAGAGGCTGCCCATAGCTGAACTGAAGATGAACTTTTTTTGGTGTTGTCCTATTTCAGAAATATTTCAGAGCTGGCCTTGATCTTAATGACTGTGGAGACTGCATGTGGTGGTGAGAGAGATAAGGAGACCAGATCCTAAAACGGGATACAGAGGAGCCACCCAGGAGTCATAGCCAGTCTACGCAGATGACTGGTTTGAACTACACCATGTTTAAACATTTTTGGGGAATTAGTCGCTAGCATTTAAAAATCTCTGAAGATTTCCAATAAATGTCCAGATGTATTTGTGCTCAACCAAAAGATCTGAGAATATCAGGCCTGGCGTTATTACAGGGCAAAAATTGGCTGGGGCTAACTCGCCTTTGCTCCCATTTGATCTGGCTTTTGCCATTCGGTGGCTCTAAACCCACTTGGCCTGCTTCCTCATTCTGTCGCAGACCTGGCCCCATCAGTCTTTGAATGTACTTTTTTTGCTCGAATGCTCTAAATCATGATTCAAAGCAATGGTTCCCAACTCTTTGAAGTATGAGGGCCTCTTTATAAAATAATTTTCCTCCTGTGATCATGAGATGAAGACATGCTCACAGCAGGAACTCAGGATACGCAGAAAATCACTAGAAGATAGTAAATATCGCCCACAGGCTAACACGTGGAGATAAGCACAGTTTAAACGTGGTGGGTGTGCGGACTTCTAAAATCTTCATTTGGGGGGGTGTGCACTGAGCGTTTGGGATGGAAATGCTATAAAATTTCATTGTGATGGTTGTTGTACACCTATAAATGTAATAAAATTCATTAATTTAAAATAAAATAAATTCTTCACGGTCCTCACACTCTACTAGTTTTATAGGTAGTAACTAACTTTTGATTGACCAAAATGAGATGTAATAAAACAATTATTTTTTTCAGAAACAAGAAAGAAGGAATGCGCGCTTCCCTCAGCACACAGTTTTCCCACACCATTTGGAAAATGTCACACTTGTACGTAGGCACATATTACTGGCTAAGCTGGTGGGCCATCTTTGGCGTCCACGTGGAGGCTCAGACTCTTGCCTTATCTTTTGGGGCCCGGAACTTCTGCTTTATGGAGCTATAGTGGGAGTTCCCGTCGTGGCGCAGTGGAAACGAATCCAACTAAGAACCATGAGGTTGCGGGTTCGATCCCTGGGCTCGCTCAGTGGGTTGGGGGTCGGCATTGCCGTGAGCTGTGGTGTAGGTCGCAGACGCGGCTCGGATCCCACCTTGCTGTGGCTGTGGCGTAGGCTCCAGCTGTGGCTCCCATTGGACCCCTAGCCTGGGAACTTCCGTATGCCACGTATGCAGCCCTGAAAAGCAAAATAAATAAATAAATAAGTAAATGTCAGAGAACTGAAACCAAAGCAGAGAATGGTAAATAGTAAGCAGCTAAACTGAGCGGTAAGCACGAGGGAGGGTTGTCCTAAGGTCAACGACCTGTGTCGGCACCATCACTGAGAAACTAAACGCGGGGCTTTCAGAGAACCCGAGGCATCAGCACTGAGCCCTGGATCTCGACAGACAGGCAAGAAAAGAAAAAAGTAAACACAGCCAAGTGCAAAATCAAATGATGTCAACAAATCCGAAGATTTCAGTAACTGCAAAAAGTGCCGCTAGTTAACAGGCAGTGATTGTCAGATTTTTTTTAACATAGCAACAAGAAACAGATGAAACTATAAACATGGAAAGTGTTGTAAGTAAAAAGAGGGTAAGAGCTACACTGGACAAATAACAGCAAACATCAAATTAAAATAATTTTCAAGAAAAAATGCAATATTGAAGAGGATCAGCATATAATGATTAGAAGTACAAAACCAGTAAAATATAACAGTTCAAACCTGAATTTTTTTTGCTTTTTAGGGCTGCACCTGCGGCATATGGAGGTTCCCAGGCTAGGGGTCCAATTGGAACTACAGCTGCCAGCCTACACCACAGCCACAGCAACTCGAGATCCGAGCCGCATGTGCTCATGGCAACAACGGATCCTTAACCCACTGACTGAGGACAGGGATCGAACCCACAACCTCATGCTTCCTAGTTGGATTCAGTTCCGCTGCGCCAGGATGGGAACTCCCAAATTTGCATTCGTTTTTAAAAGCCTCAAAAATGTAAAACAAAAATTGAAAATAGCAACAGGGAGAAATGAATATGTCTACCATGATAGTAGGAAATTTTAACGCACTTTTGTTAATTATTGGTAGGTCAGACAGATAAAAAATTTAGTAAAGTCATAGATTTGAATTACAATGGACAGCCATGATTTAATGGACATTTGTAGGACTTTCCCAACATTAAATAGTGCTTATTCTTCTCAAGAAATACAGAAACTTGTGTTTTAAGACTCCTTACCATTTTTTAAATTGATTTCTAATTTAATTCCATTTGTGGTCAGAAAACATGGTTGAAATATATAGACTGTATTAAACCAGAAAACATTTGTTGTTATATTTAAAATAATCATTATCATGAAGATATCATATATCCTCTAATCACAATGGAATTAAGTAGATATAGGAGTTCCCGTCATAGCTCAGTGGTTAACCAACCCGACTAGGATCCATGAGGACATGGGTTCGATCCCTGGCCTCACTCGTGGGTTGTGGATCCCTCGTCTCGGATCCCGCATTGCTATGACTGTGGTGTAGGTCGGCAGCTGCAGCTCTGATGGGACCCCTAGCCTGGGAACTTCCATGTGCCGCGGGTATGCCCCTAAAAAAAGACAAAAGACAAAAAAAAAAAAAAAGATGTAGATAATGCAAAGACAAATGCTACTAATTCTCTATGTTTAGAAACTTAAAAGGGCACTTTAGCATGACTCATGAATTAAAAAGAATGTAAATTTTAAAATAACTCGAGTTTAATGATCTTGAAAATACCACATGCCAATACTTCAGTTAAGCCGTAAGAGTGGTTTTTAAGGAGAAATCCATAGCCGTCACTATTATGTTGGAGTAGGAGTTCTCTTGTGGTGCAGTGGGCTAAGGATCTGGCGTTGTCACTGCAACAGCTGCGGTTCCCATTGTGGCTCAGTGGTTAACGAACCCGACTACTATGCATGAGGACACAGGTTTGACCCCTGGCCTGGCTCAGTGGGTTAAGGATCCGGCGTTGCTGTGAGTTGCGGTGTAGGTCACGGGTGCAGCTCGGATCCCTTGTTGCTGGGGCTGTGGTGTAGGCCAGCGCCTACAGTGGTTATAGCTCCGATTGGACCACTAGCCTGGGAACCTTCATATGCTGCTGGTGCGGCCCTTAAAAAGACAAAAAAAAAAAAAAAAAAAGCTATTAGAGTTAAAGAAAAGCTGAAAATGTTTAAACTAAAAAGATCATCCCGAGAGTTCCCGTTGTGGCGCAGGGGAAACGAATCCGACTAGTATCCATGACATGGGTTCGACACCTTCCCTCTCTCAGTGGGTTAAGGATCTGCCGTTGCCATGAGCTATGGTGTAGTTCGCAGAGGTGGCTGGGATCCTGTGTTGCTGAGACTGTGGTGTAGGCTGGCAGATACAGCTCCTATTCGACCCCTAGTCTGGGAACTTCCATATGCTGTGGGTTTGGCCCTATAAAGCATAAATAGATAAATAAATAAATAAATAGATAGATAAATAAATAAATAAACAAACAAACAAATAAATCGATCAGCAGATAAATACTCCCAGAGAAAGTAGAAAGGAGGAGACAATAAAGTTAAGATCCAAAATTAATGAAATAGGGGGATAAGATATAACACAGCAGATCAACCAGGCTAAATATTGGTTCTTCGGAAATATTAATAAAGCAGACAAACTTCTGATGAGTCTGAATTTAAAAAAGCACATACACGCATAGCAGTGTGTCCTATTTTAATAATGGAAATAGATCAAAACTATTGCTACAACAAAGTTTTGTTCTTGTTTGGAAGGGTGACCACACCCTCAGCATATGGAAGTTCCCAGGCTAGGGGTCTAATCAGAGCTTCAGCGGCAGGCCTATGCCACAGCCACAGCAACGCAGGATCCAAGCTGCGTCTGCAACCTAAGCCTCATCTCATAGCAATGCTGGATCCTTTAACCCACTGAGCAAGGTCAGGGATCAAACAAACCCACGTCCTCATGGATACTAGTCAGGTTCCGTACAGCTAAGCCACGACAGGAACTCCCCAAAGATTTAATAAAATGCTATACAAATCTTTTCACCAAAAATTTGAATTCTTATCTATAACTTCAAAATTGATACAGAAAGAATCAAAAGCCCAAATTGTCTTATAGCCATTTAAAAAATAAGACGTTAAACTCTCTTGCTACAGGAAAAACATAATTATAGGTCCTAGATTTTTTCCTTTTTTTCCTTTTTTTATTTTTTATTTTTTTGTCTTTTTGCCTTATCTAGGGCCGCACCCGTGGCATATGGAGGTTCCCAGGCTGGGGGTCTAACAGGAGCTGTAGCTGCTGGCCTTCGCCACAACCACAGCAACGTGGGATCCGAGCCGCGTCTGCAACCTACACCACAGCTCACGGCAACGCCGGATCCTTAACCCACTGAGCAAGGCCGGGGATCGAACCTGCAACCTCATGGTTCTTAGTCGGATTCGTTAACCACCGAGCCACGACGAGAACTCCTTTTCCCTTTTTTTTTAAATGGGAGTTCAACCAATATTTCAAGCTCATTCCAGTCTTACACAAAATCCTCTGGAGAGTAACAAAAAAATCCCCAGCCCATTCTGTGGTAATATAACCTTGATCTCAAAATCATTCAGGGTCAGTATAAAAAAGGAATATGATAGGTCAATCTCATCTATTAACGTGAATGCAAAAGTCTTATCTAAAATATTACCAAACTGAATCTGGCACTGTATAAAAAAGATAATGCATGAGGACTGAGTTGGGTTTAATTCCCAAAATGCAAAGGTGATTTAATATTGGGAAAAATTATAAATATTCACTATTTTAACAAATGGAAGTAAGAAATTATCCCAGTCTGTGTAGAAATAAAACTTTGGAAAATTTAACATTCACTTGTAATTATTCAGTCCCACAAACACAAAAAATATATGCCAAAATGGAAGTGGAATAAAAGCTTCCTTGACACGATGAAGGTATGTACCAAAATCATCATTCTCAATGGTGGTAAGTTAGAACCTTCGCCTTAGAAACTAGAGATAAGACAGGAGTGCATTCTGTCCACAATATTGTGCCAGCAGTCCTAAGTAGTGCAGTAAGACAAGAAAAAGTGTAAAAGATACAACGATCAGAAAAAAAAAATCAGACGGTCCTTGGCAGGTGATACGATTGCTTACGCAGGCATGCAAAAGATTCTAGCAATTGCTAACACTGAGAGTTCAGCAAGGTAAACATAACATCAACAATAAAAAAGAAAGAATTATATTTCTGTATACCAGTAACAACCGATTAGAAAATGTAGCCTCTTTCACTGCAGGGACATTATGTCAAGTGAAACAGATCAGACAGAGAAAGATAAAGACTGGGTGACGTCACTCACATGTGGAGTCTAAAAAAATACAGCAGGCGTTCCCATTGTGGCTCAGGGGGCTGAGAACCCGACACAGTCTCTGTGAGGATGCGGGTTCGGTTCTTGTCCTCGCTTAGTGGGTTGAGGATCCAGCGCTGCCACAACTTTCGGCGCAGGTCGCGGAGGCCGCTGGGATCCAGCGCCGCCGTGACTGTGGTGTAGACCGGACGCGACTGTGGTGTAGACCGGACGCGACTGTGGTGTAGACCGGACGCGACTGTGGTGTAGACTGGACGCGACTGTGGTGTAGACCGGACGCGACTGTGGTGTAGACCGGAAACTGCTCCTCCAATCTGACCCTGGTCTGGGAACTTGGCATATGCTGCAACCGTGGCCATAGAGGCAAAACAAAAATGAAGAGAAAAAATAACAGACCAGTTAATGTAACAAAAAAGAAGCAGACCGATAGGGAACAAACCACCGGTTACCAGTAGGGAGGGGAAAGAAGAAATATAGGGTTGGGAACTGGGAGACATAAACCACTGGGTATAAGGCGGGCTCAAGGGTGTATCATACAACACGAGGGAAACAGAGGCAATATTCTGGTATAACTGCAAATGGAAAGTAACCCTTCGAAACTGTATGGAATCTTAAAAATTAATTTGATCGAAAGGAAAATATATTAACTTAAAAAAAGGAAATGTAGTGTCAGAAGAAAATGTATGAGGCACCTACAGATAATTCTTTTTTAAATGTGGAAGACTTTTTTTTGGTCTTTTTGCCTTATCTAGGGCCGCACCCACGGCATGTGGAGGTTCCCAGGCTAGGGGTCTAACAGGAGCTGTAGCCGCCGGCCTTCGCCACAGCCACAGCAACGCGGGATCCGAGCTGCGTCCTACACCACAGCTCACGGCAATGCCGGATCCTTAACCCACAAATGTGGAAGACCTTTACAGAGAAAAAGTATATACCATTAGAGAAAATCATTAAAGAGTTCATAAATAAGTGGAGAATACTTTCAGTTCCTGGCCAGGAAGACTTGATATGTTGAACGCCTCAAATATCCCCGCATTGAGCCATAGGCTTAATCCAATGCCAATCAAAATCCCAACTTGGTTTTTAAAGGAACTGAACAAGCTGATTCTGAGATTTCTATGGAAGAACAAAGGCCCAAGAATAGCCAGGACATTCCTGAAGAAGCATGAAGTGGGGCAGTTTGCCCGGAAGACGTGTAGGGTTTTTATTGAGCCATGTGGATTATGGCAGTGGGTCATTGGCACAGAAAAACTGACCAGGGAAGCAGAATAGAAAACTCAGAAACAAACCCAAGCGCATCTGATAACCCAGTATCTGACTGCACACAGCGTGTCGGGCCACCAGCAAGGGGAAGATCTAGTCTGCAGAAGATGCTCGGGCCACTGGTACCCATGGGGGGATGAAGCCAAAAATGGGTCCTTATGCCACCCTGTCGCTCACAAAAGCTCAATCCAGATAAAGGCATAAATGAGAAAGACACAGTTTCAAAACTCTTACGAGACAATATACCTCTAGCTCAGGAAGTCTTTTCTAATTGAGATTTAAGAAGGGCGATGATAGGAAGATCAAGAGCTTGTTGTTCAAATTCACCTTCAACAAACAAACCACAGGAGTTCCCTTCGTGGCTCAGTGGTTAACGAATCCGACTAAGAACCATGAGGTTGCGGGTTCGATCCCTGGCCTTGCTCAGTGGGTTAAGGATCCGGCGTTGCCGTGAGCTGTGGTGTAGGTTGCAGACGCGGCTTGGATCCCGCGTTGCTGTGGCTGTGGTGAAGGCCGGCAGCTACAGCTCCTGTTAGACCCCTAACCTGGGAACATCCACATGCCGCGGGTGCGGCCCCAGATAAGGCAAAAAGACAAAAAAAAAAAAAAAACACAGACTGAAAGAAGGCGATGGCAACACTTTAACAAACAAGGGATTACCATCCAGGACACGTGAATAATTCCTGTAATCCAGTGGGGGAAAAACAAACAGCCTTCCAGAAACAATTTTGGTATTGAAAAGGGATCTTCCTACCCGCCAAGGGAGAAGCGGAGTGGTCCTTGTGCTTTCTGGTGCTCTCTCTGAGTTTCCGGTCGGGAGAAAGCCAAAAAAACGAGGTTTTACAGGAGTCCTCTTATTTGAAGGAATGGGTCCCCTTTCCCTTTGAGGAAGGTTTTGAAGGGGGAGCACCTCCGTTTCCCAAGAGGCTACAGGTAACAGAGAGTCCCGAGTGAGGCTGAAGACAAGCGCACCTGCTGGGTGGGTGGCTTCTGTGAGATAAGCGAAACTGTTTTGTAAATAGGAAAATAAAAATTCTTTTTTTCATTGCTTTCTGGGATAATTAGATTAATGGGATTAACATATGAGCAAAGTATCTTAGAAAAAAGGGCGGTTTTTATCAATGGCCGGGGTGGGGGAGTGGGGTGGGGGTGGGGTCCCTTCCGGTGAGGAGTTGTGGGGCTTCAGGATCTGGGGCTTCCTGTGAGCAGGGAGCCCACAGGACAAGAGATGGGAAGTGACCAATGAGCACCCGGAGCACCGAGGCAGAAGCTTTTCCAAACTCCCAGCAGCCTGCAAGCCGAGATGGTCAGACAGCAGGGCATTCACGCCCAGGGCCAGCGGGCTGACCAGGCAGCTTGGTAACACTAAGCCTCCGTGTCCTCTCTTGTCAAAGTTGGGTGGTAACACCTCCCCCTCAGCGGGTGATGAGATATGACCTGTGTCACGTGGGTAGCCTGAAGTCCCGCACACAGTAGGCGCTCAGCCAAGTTCTGTAGGCTCCTTCTCCCTTGGGAGATCCGACAACACAGCTCCTGCTGGAGTTTAGTTCCGCCCCTTCCTCCTCCCTTCTCCCTCTTTCCTGCTCCCCTTCTCCACAATTTTCCCTTTTCACTTTTTTAAAATTTATTTAATTAAAAATAATTTTTTAAAATTGTATGGCCACACCCACCGCATATGAAAGTTCCAGGGCCAGGGATTGAATCCAAGTGTAGGTTGCAGCTGTGGCAACACCAGATCTTTTAATCCACTGTCCTGCCCCAGGATGGAACCCACACCTCTGAAGTGACTCGAGCCGCTATAGTTGGATTCTTAACCCACTTTGCCACAGCGGGAACTCCGTCCCTTTTCACTTTCCAGCAACTCTCAGACAACAGTCTCCCTGGATATACAGATATGCAAACCCAAAATGGGGATGGCTGTGAATGCATCGTAGTAGGCGCAGACAGTAGAGCTATTATAGATGGAAAGGATCACTTTGGAATTACAGCTGTGGTCACAATAAAAATTAACATCAAATGCACTTATTTGACAGGCCTAGAGCGGTTACTGTCTGCTCCTCAGGTTTCCATGACCAGTGCAAGAAGAAATCATCCCCAAGCTTACTGTCTGTCTGACTGTGGCAGCCCAGATTGAATGGGGAAAATATTTTGCAACGCAGAGATAACCTCGTGAACATAAAAGCCCGCTTTACTCCAAAGTATATGTTTACAAGAAAAAAAAAATTAACATCAAAAAAACAGACAATCAGAGCAATGAAACTTGCTGCCGTTGGGCCAGCTCCAAACCCAGGGTCTGAGCTAAATACTTTTCTCCAGTTAAATCCTCATTCCATCCCAGTGAGCCAGGCACCATTGTTAAGCCCATCTTGCAGATGTGCCGGCTGAAGCTGAGGAGAGGATGCTTATTTTGCCCAAGGTCACGAGGCTTGTTGAAGGAGGAATTGTACATGTTCTGTAGTCCCGTCAGTCATCTGAGCACAGGGGTTGTGCTAAGTGGTGGTGTGTAACTTGGCACAGTGGTTGGGAAACTGACCCTGGCCTGACATCCCAGCTACGAGGTTGCTTTGGAACCTTAGCAAGTGACGGCTCTGAGACTCGGCTGTTCTCACATGTAAAATGGGGGACGACACCAGCATCAGAGCATTTTTGCAACCATTCTGTCCATTAAAAACACTTGAAGAGCTTAGCACAGCACCTGGCACACAGTTTGGGAGGATTAAATAAGTTAATACACGTAAAGCAATTGGAGCCAGGCCTGGCACAGGTTAATGCTGCCTAAGTGCTTGCTGTTATTATTGTCCTTGCTGATGCCAGGACCGTCCAGGTTACAGAGAATCCCCTTCGCCAAGGACCGCATGTGTGCTTGAGGGCTTGGTGGGCAGCTCAGTCATGATCCGGGTCAGAGCCTCCGTGACACACAGACCCCTTGCAGCCCATGAGGTCTTGGGGATAAAATCAGATTTTACACAAATATCTGAATAGACAGCTTCTCTTAAAGAGCTCGCTCTGGCAGCCTGGGCTCACATCCCTGTCAGTGCCATTTAGTCCTCTGTTTATAGCTGGCGTGTTTGAGGCACGTGGCCTTGGTGGGAGAATGTCACCTGCCTGGTCTTATAAGACTTGGAGTTTGTAACCCCTGGAGGACGTGCCCAAAGCACGGGTGTGACTTGCATGGTCTGAGAAGTGTAAGGAGGGCGTCTAGGAGGAGGTGTTTGGTTTTTTGTTTTTAATCCCGAGACAGAGCAAATGTACTCAAGAGCATACGAGGTGTACTCCCAGCTTAAAGAAAATGCACACCCGTTTGCTTCTACTTGGGCTGAGACATTGAAGATTATCACTGACTCAGGGCCTTGGTCCTCAGCCTGGTTCCCGGAGCAGCATCCACCTCAGCTGGGAGCTTGGTGGCAAAGCAGCATCTCCGGCCCCTCCCAGACCTGCGGGGCCAGGTGACTCACGTGCACCTCCAGCTGGAGAAAGGCTGCTTTTTCAGGTCCTGTGTGCAATTCTCAGCTGTGCCCACCTCCCTCCCCCACATCTGAAGATTCAAAGATTCTCTAACTAAACTGTGTTTAGCTTTACCATTTGTGTGGGTATCTCTCCCCAATATTTTAAAAAATTTTTGGCTGCACCTCCAGCACCTGGAATTTCCTGAGCCAGGGATCGAACCTGTGCCACAGTTGCAACCTGCGCCACAGCTGCAGCAACGTCAGATCCTTAACCTGCTGCACCACAGGGGACCTTTCCCCCAGTGTATTGTTTAGTTTTGAACTTGGTGATGCAGAAGGGTGATGTGCTTGCTTCGAGCTGCGTGCTGGGCATCATCTCCAGAACACGCTCGCTTCAGCTTCCCCGCGAGCTCCCTGGAGGGGACATCAGGCCGAGGGCATCCTTGTGGGGCATCTGGAGGGGCCACCGTGTGAGCTGGGTGTGGAGTGGGCAGGTGTCTGCCTTGTATCTCCTGTGCGCACGCTCAGGAGCGGGTCAAAGCAGAAGAGAGGATACGCATTTCTGGGTTGGACCCGGATCCTGCCCAGGAGAGCAGGGACTCCATCTCCTCAAGGTCAAGAGCAAGTGGGAAGCAGGCTAGGCTCGCCACTCAGGACCTTGATGGCGGGGATCTTAGGAATGACACCCTCAGTGTGGAGGTCGACAACTCCCCATGGAGGTTGTGCTTCCGGCCCAGGGGACAGCAGCCAGTTCATCGATTAGCGCAGTGAGACTCAAGCTTTCCTGCTTTTCTCTTCTCCTTCCCTCCCATCCTTGTGCAAATATTGTCTTTAAAAATCCCTTTACTGTAACTTGGTGGGATTTCTTTTTTTTTAAGGAAGTGAAATTAGAAGTGTGTGTTCAGCCCCTCCCACCCCTTACTTAACAGCCGTACGTGCAGCATATGGAGGTTCCCAGCCTAGGGGTCGAATCGGAGCTGCAGCTGCCGGCCTACGCCACAGTCATAGCCACTCCAGATCCAAGCCACATCTGTGACCTACACCACAGCTTGCAGCAACACTGGATCCTTAACCCACTGAGCAAGGCTAGGGATGAAACCTCCATCCTCACGGACACCGTATCGGGTTCTTAACCTGCAGAGCCACAATGGGAACTCCCCCCCTTTTTTTTGTTTGTTTTGTTTTGCTTTTATTTTTTGGCTGTGCCGAGGCATGTGGGGATTCCTGGGCCAAGGATCAAACCTGCACCACACAGCGACCCGAGCCACTGCAGTGACAACGCCAGATCCTTAACCAGCTGCACCGCAAGAGGACCCCCAGCTTGCCCACTTAGCCCAGAGCTCCTTGGCTGGACCTTTGAACAATAAAGAAGGTTTGGGAGGGCCCGAGGACAGGGCACCCGTGGGGCCGGAGCTGTGTAAGGGAAGGATGGATGGTGCTTTGCTGTAACCAAAGACTGGGTGGCTTAAAACAACACGACTGCACTCTGGAGGCTGGAAGTTGGATATCAAGGCGTCAGCAGGGCACTGCTCCCTCTGCAGGTTTGGAGAAGGGCCCTTTTCTGCCTCTTCCTTCCTCTGGACACCAGCCACCCTTGGCGGTCCTCTGCCTCCGTTGTTACCAGGCCTTCTTCCTGTGTCTGTGTTATGTCCCTTCTTTTCCTTCTTCTTCCTTTCCTTCGCCTTCTTTTCTTCCTCCTCCTCCCCACTTCTTCCTCCTTCCTCTTGCTCTTCTTCCTCTTCCTCTTCTTCTTCCTCTTCCTCTCCTTCTCCTCTTTTGTTTTTTTTGCTTCTTAGGGCCACACCCGCGGCATATGGAGGTTCCCAGGCTAGGGGTCTAATCAGAGCTACAGCTGCCAACCTACACCACAGCCACAGTAACGCCAGATCCAAGCTACATCTGTGACCTACAGCACAGCTCACAGCAAGGCCAGATCCTTAACCCACTGAGCAAGGCCAGGGATTGAACCCGCATGCTCATGGATCCTAGTTGGGATCGTTACCACTGCTCCACAAAGGAAACTCCCCCTACCCCCGCTTCTTCTTATAAGGACATCAGTCATTGGATTTGAGGCCTGTTCTACTCCAATATGACCTCATCTTCACGAATGCATCTGCAAAGACCTGATTTCCAAATAAGGTCACATCCTGAGGTTCCATCTCCGAAATCTGGGGGCACCCTCTTCAACCCACAGCAGATGGTGTGGCCGGAACTCGAGGTGACAAGAGAGAGTGGCAGGGGTGATTTATGACCCCATTCCTTCCTATTTGGACTTTATGCCCATGGGGGGCCTTTAACCCTAACAGTGTCGCTCCTGCACCCCAACACTCGTTCCCACCTCCACGTGTCTCTTTGTCCGTGATGCACAGCCCATCCTTCTGGGCCCACGTCAGCCTCTCTGCAGAACCGTCTGATCAGCTCCATGGAGCTCACCACCCAGCCCCTGCCCGGTCCCCCCCGAGCTCCCCTGGGTGCCCCTGTGGATCTGTCCATCCCCTCCTCGGACAGGAGCTCTTGGGGTCAAGGCCATCCCTCATCATTTCTGCATCCTCTGCTCCCAGCGAGGCCGGGACAGCATGGATGGGAAGCTGGAGACGGTCTCAGCAGCAGCATGAACCTGTCAGGGGTGTTTTCCAAAGAGGTGCTTGCTTTTCTGCATCCGTAGGAGGGCCGATTTTCCAGTTCAGAGATTCTTTTCCATCTCTTTCCATAATTAAACTTCCTTCTAAACATGCTCCAGTTCCCCGGTTCATCTTTGGAGCCCGCGTGCCCCTGTGAATCAGGCCCCCAGCGCCTTACGTGCCTCGCCTTCTGCCCGCAGCCCCACTGCTGCCCGCAGCCGAGACCACTCGGTTTGCGGTTCTCCTTTGACGACAGGTCCCGCGTTTCCAAGACAAGGCTCGGTCATAAAATCAACTGTCCGCAGCCATTTAGGCTCAGGCATGGTTAATGCCAAAACTGGCCTCCAAATTGACAGTTAATGAGGGAAAATGACCAGGGGGCGTGTTAACAGATGCAGGCTCAAGGTAATAAACAGGCCATTAAAGCCGGGTAGTAAACAGCTTGCCAAGGACCATTTATGAATTTATTTTTTTGAAGGATGAAAAAAGTTAACCAAGGCCTGTCTCCCTTGGTGACTGGGTCCCACTGCCAGTAGGAAGAAGGAGAGATTCCTGGGGAGGCAGAGCTGGAGAGGGTGGTGAGCGGTCACCCCAGGAAGCCCTTAGGTTGGGAAGTGCAGGTGTGTGGGCGACGCCCTGGCACCTGCGTGGAGGGCTCGCCTCGGACTCCCACAGACAGGGCTTTGGTGGCACCTGTTCTGCACGTCCCCGGAGGCCATGCTCGGTGTCAGGAATCCTAGAACTGCTTCTAGCCGGGGCCCTGGCTGGCACCGGGACCTGGGAGAAATGCCTGACTTTTCAGGCCTCAGTTTCCCCACTGCAAAAATGGGAAGGGACTCCATTGTCTCTTTAAAGCCTTGTGCTGAGTTAAATATTGCCCCCTAGCCCCATTCATATATTTTTTTTTCTTCTTTTTTCGTCTTTAGGGCCATACCTGCAGCACATGGAGGTTCCCAGGCTAGGGGTCGAATTGAAGTTGTAGCTGCTGGCCTACACCACAGCCACAACCACGCCAGATCCGAGACACATCTGCAACCTATGCCACAGCTCACAGCAACTCCAGTTCCTTACCCCTCTGAGCGAGACTAGGGATCGAACCTGCATCCTTATGAATGCTGGTCAGATTCATTTCCACTGAGCCATGATGGGAACTGCCTCCATTCATGTCTTTTATAGAGATTCAGAGTGCCACTATTTTTTTAATTGAAATATACTTGATTTACAGTATTATATTAGTTTCAGGTATAAACTGATCAGTTAAACACACACATATATGTGTAATATATGTAGTTTTTCAGATTCTTTTCCATTATAGATTATTACAAGATATTAAATGCAGTCCCCTGTGCTATACAGTAAGATTTTGTTGTTTTTCTGTTTTATAGACAGTAGTTTGTACCTGTTAATCCCAAACTCCTAATTTATTCTCCTCCCTCCCCCTTTGATAACCCTAAGTTTCTTTTCTTTTCTTTTTTCTTTGGGGAGGGGGCGGTGGTGTACCTGCGGCATATGGAAGTTCCCAGGCTGGGGGTCAAATCGGAGCCGCAGCCACAGCAACACCGGATCTGAGCCGCATCTTTGATTTACGCCACAGCTCGTGGCAACATTGGATCCTTAACCCACTGAACGAGGCCAGGAATTGAACCTGCGTCATCGTGGGTACTAGTCTGGTTCTTAACCCACTGAGCCATGACGGGTACTCCTTAAATTTGTTTTCTATGTCTGTGAGTCTGTTTCTGTTTTGTGAATAAGTTCATTTGTATCATTTTTTAGAGATTCCATTTTTTTTTTTGGAACCAGGGTGGTTGCAGATATAATGGATTAACATAGATCACGCTGGGGTGGGATGGGCCTTAATCCAGTAGTACTGGTGTCCTTCCAGGAAGTGACAGGGTGCGGCCTTAAAATGAAAGGAGAAAAAAAAAATTGCCAATCATAGCTCAGCGGTCACAAACCTGGCTAGTATCCATGAGAATGCACACTCAATCCCTGGCTGTGCTCAAAGTGTTAAGGATCTGGCATTGCCAAAAGCCTTGGTGTAGGTGGCAGATGCGGCTTGGATCCGATGATGCTATCTATGGCTGTGGTGTAGGCCTCAGCTCTGATTCGACCACTAGCCCGGGAATTTCCATATGTCGCAGGCATGGCCCTAAAAAAAGACCAAAAAAAAATCCCGAGATAAGATTATCCTGGATTATCCAGATGGGCCTTCAAACCAGTTACAAGTGTCCTTTCAAGGGACAGAAGAGGAGGAAAGAGGAGAAGGCGGTGTGAAGATAGAGGCAGCAATTGATTAGACACCGACAATTATCCTATTTCACAGGTAAGAAAACTGAGACTCCAAGGGGCCAGGAGGAGGTGGAAGTGGGAAAGAAACTCTCTGCTCCGGGCCCGTGCTGTTGACCTCAACACTGCGCTCTCAAACACGAGGAGCCATTCAGCTCCCTCTCCTAGGCCCGCTCATCAGACTTCTCTTCGCGGAGACCTCGCCCGCCCCACAGCCCCGAGGGACCCAAGTCAGTCTAGGAACAAGGACAGCACCAGCAGGGAACAATCACACTCGCCCGCTGTCTCCTTGTCATGGCACTAGAAAGCACCGAAAATTACTATTTTTTTCTTTTTCCCTTTTTTAAAAAAATTATAGTCAATTCACAACGTTGTGCCAATTTGTGCTGCACAGCAAAGTGACCCAGCTGTACATATTTATACGTTCTCTGTCTTCCATCACGGTCTATTCCAGGAGACTGAATATCGGCTATCATTATTATTATTATCATTATTTTGTCTTTTTAGGGCTTCACCTGCGGCATATGGAGATTCCCAGTTTAGGGGTCGAATCAGAGCTACAGTCGCCGGCCTACACCACAGTCGGAGCAACACCAGATCTGAGCCACATCTGTGACCTACACCGCAGCTCCCGGCAATGCCAGATTCTTAATCCACTGATTGAGGCCAGGGATCGAACTGCCATCCTCATGGATACTAGTTGGGTTCTTAACCTGCTGAGCCACAATGGGAACTCCTCGGCTATTATTATTACCATTTTATCTTACGGATGGGAAGATTGAGGTTTCCGATGCAGCCCTATTTGGTTAGAGTTCATGATCTCGAGTGCCCTGTTTTGCTGTAAGCACCTCTGAGAGGGGGACAGGCCGTTAGCCAGGGCTTTTGCACATAGCCTGAGTCTCATCATCCAACTCCCGACCTAGCACATCGTTTGCAGCTTTTTTGTTTTTTTTTTTTGGCTGTGCCTGCGGCATGTGGGAGTTCACCGGCCAGGGATGGAACCTGTGCCACTGCAGTGCCAGTGCCAGATACTTAACCCACTGCACCACAAGGGAACTCCGTTGTCTGCAGCTCTTAGCACATCGCATAACCGTCCGATTTCACTGTTTTCACACACTAAAGTGGAACCTCCCCGAGGACAGGGACCGGCCTGGGTGACAAGTGTTAGCTCAACACTATCAGAGGAATAGTCAAGTTTCTCTGTCCCCCCCACCACACCCTGGACTCTTCAGGGCCAGGACTTGTCCCCGGACCCCAGCGTCTATCACAGATAGAGCTTGAGCCCCGGCGTGGCTGAGGACCACTAAGCCGAGGTTGAAGCATAACGGGGGAGGAGACAAAACGTTTCAGGGAGGAAATTTCTCCTAAAACAAACACCCCCGATTCTGGGCCTGATAGATGTGAATGAAAATGGTGTTTAATTGGCTAAAACCAGAGCTGTCGTCACCTAATCAGAGAGCCTGAAAATAGATTTGCAGCCGTCTGTCTCTGCCGGGAGCCGTGGTGCAGCCGCCTTGGGAGCCCCGGGCTGCTGCAGACGCCAGCAGGCGTCCGTCTGTCTGGGGAGCAGCTGGAGGTTTGGTTATTCGATCAGGGGAGGCCGGAGCCTGGGAGCAAGCTCGGGGTGCTGAGGAAGCTGCATCTCCGGAAAAGCCGACAGCCCTGTTCGTTTCTGTTGCCTAAATAGCAATCGTCATTGTTCCCCGGGGCCAGCACTTTATAGTTTGTAAAGCGCTTCAGCGTTCGCAAGTCTGCCCCGTGTGTCCAGGAAGGGGTCTGGCGGGATTGTCACCCCAGCGTTACGAACGGGCCAGGCGACCCAGGCTCAGGCAAGGCAGCGGGTCAGGAACCGCCCGGCATCTCCTGATTCCTGAAAAGGCCAGCGGTCGAGTCAACCCCGTGGGGTGGGGCTGCCAGAACTTGCCCTCCGTCGATTTGGGAGGCTAGTGAAGTCCTCCCGGGACCTCCTCGCTACCCCCTGCCCCCCGCTGGGTCACCTCCGTTCTTTCCTCCTCCCGCCCGCCCGGCTCTCTTGGACGCCTGGGAGTCTGAGTGGCTGGCCAGGCCCTCCACCTGCTGCGATGCCAGCACCAGCGCCCCTCACCCGCGCTTGGCCCATGAGGCTCAGCTCGGGGATCAGCGCGTCCAGGAAGCTCCTACAGGCTGGGAGGTGACTTTCCCAGTCAGATTCCAGAGCCTTCTTCCTGAGGCTGGAGGTCAAGGTGCACTCCACTTTGACAGAGACGGAGAGCCGCGTGGATCCGGCTGGCAGAGCTAGGGGTTTCACTGGAGGCAGCCGGGGGAAGAGATGAGGACGGGGCCTGGGCAGAGCTGCGGAGAGTCAAGGGTGGTGAGGCGCACCGGGGCTCGCGACAGAGGGGGCCTCTGACTACGGCCGGGTCTGAAGGGGTGAGGGGTCTGAGAGAGGCCGCGATGGAGCCATGGCCTTGACCAGCGGCTGCCCAGCACGCAGCAGAGGGGGGGGGGGCATGAGCAGTGAACGCCCCACCCCCACGCTGCCCTTGGTCTCTACCCACCCCCCTCACCCAGCAATGGGCCAAACCCTTCAAAGAACCAGGGGGCCAGGGGCCTGGGTGGGGTCCCCCGCGTGGGGTGGAGGAGGCGAAAGTCCTGGGAGGCAAGTGGAGGAAACCCAGCGGTGGACTTCAAGTAGCAGCGAGCCCATGCTGACCCATCAAACAGGGTGCTTTTGAGTTTCAAAATTCAGATTCTCTGGCTCCTGCCCCACCTCAGATGTTCTAATTTAGTAGGTTTGCTTTTTATCGACTTACTGATTTACTTACTTATTTTATTCTTTTGGCCGCTCATGCCGCATGTGGAAATTCCCTGGCCAGGGATCGAACCCGCCCCTCAGCAGCGACCTGAGCCGCTGCAGTGACGATGCCGCATCCTAAATGGGCCCCACAAGGGAACTCCCTAGTAGGTCTGCTTTTAAAAATTTGTGCTGGAGTTCCCGCTGTGGTGCAGCATGACTGGTGGCCTCTCTGTAGCAATGGGACACAGGTTTGACCCCAGGGGCAGAGGGTTCAGGATCCAGCATTTCTGTAGCTGCAGTGTGGGTCACAACTGTGGCTCAGATCTGATCCCTGGCCTGGGAACTTCATATGCCCAGAGGAGGCCAAAAGAGGAAAAAAAAAAAAAAAGTCAGGGTTCTGGATGATTTTTAAGAGCACTGTCAGCATTTTTTCGGCAGCTGTTTTCACAGAGACCCTGGAGTTCTGAGCTCTAGTCCCACCTCTGGGCCACTGATGGCCTGGGGCAGGTCACTCGCACATTCTGGGTCTCAGTTTCCCCAGCAGTAAGCAGAGGGGTCCAGGGCCTTCCAACCTGAAGGGACCGCTCTCGGTTACCAGCCACACCGCTGGCCTGTCAACCTTTCCCTCAGCGCCTGGCATCCCCCAGCTCTTTGAAGGTGACCACGGCCGAGAGAGGTCAGCACGTGGCTGCCCTCTGCTTTTGTGCTTCTCTTGAAACGAGCTGTCTGTCCTCCTGATGTGAACGGAGGTCTCTGAGGTCTGGAACCCACGACAGACGCAGGGAGGCTGGATGGAGGATGGGTTTATACGGATTTGTGATGCAGCCACGCCCCACAGTCAGGCCTCCCCGGACAAAGGGGGCAGAGATGGGATGTGTCACCATCCATAATCCTTGGGGAGCCTGGCCTGGCTCCTCCGTACCCCCTACAGAGGCAGGTAGGACCTCCAGGAGCTGATGTGGAGTAGTCTGTCCCCAGAGGCGACTGTGTGCTCCAGAGACTGCCCTCCCCACTTCCCTAAGCAAGCCCGGTGAGGCCGGCTAGAGAGGAGCACGCTCGCTGCCACCGGGGCCCTGGGCCTGCTACACGAGCGCAGAGCTGGCCTCCTCCGTCCAGCATACAGTGCCACTGGGTCCCATATCTTTTGTCCTGAGAACCTAACTCAGGCCTGGGACCAGTAGGGGCCCACGACGTGTTAGACAAATAGACAAACACGAGCTTTCCTTGGACGTCCCTCGTGCATTGCCCGCCCGGGGGAAGTCCAAGGCTGCGTGTTATTCCTCGGACCTGGATTCCAGCTCACAGCCAAGTTCACCCACCTGCCCAGCTGCCTGATGGAAACCCAGCCGCGGTTTTGTAGCCGATTCTGCGACATCTTCTAGTGGCTGAAAAGGGGCAGCATCTGAGTGAAAAGAGCACCCTCCCCGCCGCCTGTCCATCGGGTCCAGGGGAGGGACCCGCTGTCTCCGATGCCTCCGGCTGTCACTGTATGCGGGAACAGATGTCACTTACGAAGGCCCAGAGAGGTCTGGGGATGTGCATTGTTCCCTCGGCTAACCAGCAGCCTCCTCCCGCCTGGCATCTCCGGCATCCGATACCGAGGACCACCGCCCCATCCCCACCCCTCCGCTCAAGAGCCCCCTCGTCCCTCTGTCACGTCATCTTCTGAGAAGGCAACTTCGCACGGTCTCCAGCTTCTCATAATGTTCTCAGTCCTCTTTTCAGGCTCCGGTGTCCTTCCGCCTCCAGCTGCGGACGGACAGGGGTCTGGGACACCCCCGTGGGTAACTCACCACCTGGATGGCTCAAGCCACCACTGCCTTCAGCCTGATGGCTTTATGTTGGCCAAGCCCCGAACACCTTTTGAAGGGACCCCTGCTCCCTGCACGCGTTGTCTCCAAAGGCCTTTTGGAAGACTTCCTGTCCCTTGGCTGTGCCTTCCGTGGCCTCCCCCACAGTCAGGCCGCGGTGTCCCCTCTGATGTTCCCAGAGGCCGCTGCAAAGAGAAGCCTCGTGTTTGAAGCACAACGTTGAGTCATGCGGCACTTGCATCCTGGTATTAAGCCGAGGCATGCTGAGTTTTATGTTTCCAAAGCACGAAGAAGCTCCTCGGTTGGCCCTTCCCACCCCTAGGGCTGCAGTCAGTGGCTCCAGCCTCCTGAGCTGGGGAGTCTCCCGGTCCCGCCTTTAGATTTCCCCCCAATCCTCGTTTAGCACCTGGACCCTGCTCTAGGCTCCACGGCGGATAACGGGGAATAAGACAGATGAGGTCCTGACATTCAAGGGGAAGGAGCACGATTATAAGGAAACGCGTGATAGCGTTTGGAAAAAAAGTGTGGCAGATGGGGAGTTGCTGCTGAGCTGCGGCAGTATCGCGATGTCTCCGTGGCACCAGGACACAGGTTCGATCCCCAGCCCGGCACGTGGGTGGAAGCGGCCGCCATTGCTGCAGCTGTGGTTTGGCTCCGATCCCTGACCAGGGAACTCCATATGCTGCAGGGCGGCCAAAAAAGCAAGAAAGGGGAAAAAAAGAATATGGCCGATAGGATACAGTGAGGAAACGACAGTAGCTGGAATGTTTGGTGGTGCTATCCTTAAGGAAACGATGTCCAGAGGATAAAGGGGCGACCCGCCAAGTGAAGAGATGGGAGAGGAACACGTGCGAAGGTCTGAGAGCCCAGTGTGGCCGGACAGAGTGAATGAGGAGAGTGGGACTAGGAGGTGAGGCCAGGGGGCAGGCAGGAGCCGCACACTCTGGGCCTTTGAAGCCATGTTAAGCAGTTAAAATTCCACCCCACGGAATACAGCGTTCCTGGGCCAGGGGATCAGATTCAAGCACAGTTGCTAGCTATACTGCAGCTGTGGCAATGCTGGATCCTTTAAGCCACATGCCAGGCCAGGGATCGAACCTGTGTCCTGGCGCTGCAGAGATGCCGCTGATCCCACTGCACCACAGCGGGAACTCCTGACCGATCTTTACCTGAGCCGTATCTCTGGGTCGTGTTTGCAGGGACCAAGCATGAAACAGGAAGTAATATCCACCTCGTGTTTGTGTCCAGGACAAGCAGCAGACGTAATTCCTGCTCTTTGTAACGTGGCAAGTCCCCAGCTCAGAGCCCTCTCCTGTCATGCCAACCCAGCATATAGGGCAGGTGTTCATCTAGGCGCATCTGTGTCACCCCTGTGGGAACCTTCGGTGCCCACGCTGGCACCGCCACTGCCTTTGCTGTGAGTGACCCAGTCTTTTGTCTGGGGAAAAAAACAGGAATTTCATGTCTTCTGTCAGCATCCAGGAAACCAGGTTGCTAGTTTGTGAGCTTCCAAGGAGGGTGAAATCTCAGCCTCTTCCCAGGTTTTTCTTTTATTTTTTCTTTTCTTTTTAGGGCCACACTTGCATCATATGGAGGTTCCCAGGCTAGGAGTTGAAATGGAGCTGCAGCTGCCGGCCTGCACCGCAGCCATAGCAACTTAGGATCCAAGCAGCACCTGTGACCTACGCCACAGCTCACAGTAGCGCCAGATCCTTAACCCCCTGAGTGAGGCTGGGGATTGAACCCACAACCTCATGGATGCTAGTCAGGTTCTTAACCCCCGAGCCACAGTGGGAACTCCCCCTTCTCGGTTCTTGGCAGGATGCCTTTGGCAGGCAGAAGGATGGGGCACAGGGGAGAAGAGGCAGGAAAACAGTCGGCAGGCTCTTGCAGTCAGTGGTCCAGAGGGAAGGTAAGAGTGGGTCAGCCTGGGAGCCAACTGTGGAAATGGAGTAAAGTGGGCCAATGGGGGATTTGTTTGGAGGCAGAGTTACTAGGTCTTGCTGAAGGATGCAGGGGACAAAGGAAAGAGAGCAATTAAGGGTGACCCTAAGCGTGTGGACTGACCAGCCGTGGGGATGTCACTGCCACTCAGTGAGACGGGATAAGGGACCAGTTCTCTGAGCTCTGGTTCAGACACTTTAGGTCTGAGTTCCCCGAGAGGCACGAAGTGTGGGTATCACTTGGGCTGGACACATGGACTTGGGAGGTGACAGAGAAAGCCATGTCATGGGATGCTGGCCCCTCCCAGCCGGAAGTGGAGGCCTGTGCACATGTCTGGTGGAATCTCCCACGAAATCCCAGGTGGGACCAATGACCGGACCTGAAAGGGCCCATCTGGTTCCTAGTCCCCCTGAACGTTCGGAGCCAAGAGGCAACCTTCAGAATCCTGGAAATCTGGACTTCACCTCCTGCTCTCGGTGTGCCGCCGGGCAAATGCCTTGGCTTCTTTAAGCTGTTTCCTAACTTTGTAGAACGAGGGTAGTAGTACTTACCGCTTGCTGTCCTGTTTGTTAAATTTCCCGGAGCGCCTGGAGGGTAGCTCAGCTGTTTCTAGCCAGTCTTTCGTTCGGAGAGTTTTGCAGTGGGTCAGGCACTGTTCTAGGCTCTGCAGACACAGCAGTGAACAAAACAGGAAAGTGGAGCCTGTGTTCTAGTGGAGGGAGCACAGAGTATGAATAAATAATCAAATGGAGAACAAGAAAGCCAGGTACGGTGGAGCCTGTGCTTTGCCACCCAGAGGCCCTTATTCAGGACGGCAACCTGCAGTCCCCCACCTGCCAGGACCATCAGCTGCCAAAGGCTCCCAGCTGAGTCGCTCTCTGCTAGTTTCCCTCAGCTGTAGACAGCCACCTCCTACAGGTCACATTCAATTCCCAGGGGGCATCTACGTTCAATGACTGCTTGATGTTGAGGTGTAAAGGCCTTGGCTCAATTGAGGACAATTCCAAAGGGTCATTCCAGCACCGGAGCGGTAGAGTTTGAAAGTGTTGAATGGATGGATGGACGGATGGATGGATGGACGGATGGATTCATGCATGCCTTGGGCTTGCTTTATTTAACCTGCTCATCTAAAGTCCAGTCCCTTTGGTACTCCCTGTTGACCTCAAGCAAACTTGCTCTCTGCCCTTTAGCACATGGTACTGTGTGTTTGCAGGTGTATTCTGCTACTGGCTGGCCTTTTTCCTATTCGCTGTTTGGAGAGTGACATGGTTTGTGGAGATGCTTCAGCTCTGCAATCAAAGAGACCCGCATCCAAGCCTGACTCAGCCGTTCTGCCTCAGAGGATCTTCTGTGCATCTTACATTAAAAAATAATAATAATAATTCTAAGTGCTAACGTAAAGCAAGGCATGTAGTCCAGGCCCATTAAAGTTCTTTTCCCTCCTCTCGTTCCCTCTGTCCTTTTTTCTGCCAGTCCATATCCAGTGCTTCATTCATCCTGACCTTTCATTCTAAGAGCAGCAGCTGCTGAAAATAAAAACTATTTTATAACTATTATTTATTTTGTATCCTGCTTCTTTCTAAAGACATGATGGGTAAGCTCTGCCAAAATTTACTTTCGGAAGAAGGCTAATGGAAGTTAAATCAGGAATTTGGAAAATAGAGGATTTGGAGGCACTGACCATAAGGCATAAGCAGTTGCTGGCACTGAGCTACCTAGCAGACAAGATGAAAAGGGCAATGTTCCCTCTTGCTTAGCTTTTATTATCAGGAAAAAAAAAAAATGGAGAATCTACCAGCCATCCCAAGAGACCAGAAATGGAGCATTTAACCTGCATCAGAAGAAATTAAATCCCTTACCATTCTAAATGTCTTAAACTGAAAGAATTCTGGAATGCGGTACCTGCCTATTCCTAGGTAGAATTTCCACATAAAACCTAGACTGAAGCAGGGGGAGGGGGAAGTTTGAAAGAAGGGAAATAGATGCTGTGAAGAAGTTATTATGATTACACATAGCAGTGGACTTAAACTAACATCTCCGATCTGATGTGCCTCTTGTGGAGAAATGAAACTCATATGTACGCTGGTCGGAAAAATGCTTCCACCTAATTGCTTGTGGACGAGCGCACTTTATTTATAGATACCCAGAAGGAAATTTGGCTCCCCTGCTCTATAATACGGTAGGGAACGCGGCCAGGTAGCTGCTGACTCCAGGACACTCTGTGTTCCATACGGCAGGAATGTGGAACCGCTTTCCATGTAAACACAGTGGTTCCTCTTTCTCAGTCTTTGACTTTTTTTCTTTCTTTAATTTTAGAGCTCTTTGAAGAAGAACCCACTTAGCCACGAATGTGAGGGGTTAGTCACCCCCGACGTGATGAGGTGGTGGGATTTGAGGGGGGGGGTCTCTGCCAGACCTCCCTCCCCTCCCTCGTGCTTGACCTAAAATTCTGGAACCAGTGCGGAAGGAGGCGATCTGACTTCCTCATGAGATCTCTGGACTAAAGGGAGTGAGAACTGGGGACGTGGCAGAGGATCTGATTGCTGCCCAATCCTTCAGCCCTTCGTAGCGGGGGGCGGGGGCGGGGGTCCCACCGGAGGGTGACCTTTGCTCCACTGCACTCAAGCGTGGGTCAAGGGAAGCCAGAGAGTGTTGTTGACCATGAGCCAGGAGCTCTGTTGCAAGGAATGGGGTTTGGGTCTTCCCCAGCGGTGCTTCCGACCAGGGAGAGAGGCATCCGGCTGAGAACAGAGGCTGTGTCCACATGGACATTTGCAAAGTTTGCCAAATGCTCTCAGCCACACCTTTTTTTTTTTTTTTTCCCCAGTCCATTCCTTGTCAGCAAACATTGACCGTGCACCTGCTGTGTGCCAGGCACGACACACCATGGGTTTATTTCTGGGAGAACAGAAACTATCAGCATCTGCTGGTTGTCCCTGCAAACGAGAGCCGCACACCCAAGAGTTTGTGGCCACCAGGCCCCCATCACCTGCAAACCTACAGTGGCCTTCCAGCCACCTGATGCCTCCTGAACAGTCTCCCTAATGGCAGCCAGCTGTGTCCCTGCAGACCGTTCTCCAGAAGGACACAGGAGGATCCTTTCCTGAGTCAATCAGATCATGTCTCTCAAAAGTAAGTCAAAGGAGATCCTGTTGTGATGCAGTGGAAATGAACCCGATAGGAACCATGAGGATGCAGGTTCGATCCCTGGCCTCGCTCAGTGGGTTGGGGATCCCGCGTGGTTGTGGCTGTGGCTGTGGTGTAGGCTGGCAGCTGTAACTCTGATTCAACCCCTGGTCTTGGGAACGTCCATATGCTTTGGCTGTAGCCCTAAAAAAAAGAAAAAAAAAAGGTAAGTCAGAAACTTCACCAGGTAAGACAACAAATAGAGCCGTGTCTACATAGAACATTCTAAAACCCTGAGGATGGCGAGGTTTTTTTTTAAAAAACATACTTAATTGTCCTTTATTCTTTTTTTTTTTTTTAATTTTATGACCATACAAGCTGCATATGGACGTTCCTTCCATATGCCGTAACAAAATAATACAGAATGGGGGGAAATCTTGAACAACAGAAAGTTATTTTCTCACCATTCTGAAGGCTGGAAGTCCAGGCAGCAGCTTCTAGCACGGTTCTGTCTGGGGAGGGCTCTTTTCCCGGCATGCAGACGGCTGCCTTCCCACGACTGTTACCGCGTACAGGTTCCAGCTCCAAATACAGTCACACTGGGGAGTTAAGGTCTCAAGACATGAATTTTGAGGGACACAATCAGTCCGTAACAGTCTTCAGCCAGTGCTGGTTGAATCAAAGGCAAAGAATATGGAGTCACATGATCACGATTCAGCGGACCCTCTCCAGCCTGGAGGGTGCGGGGAGCTTCTGGAAGAGAGGACGCCCAGGCTACAAACCTAGAAAGCCTCTCTGAGCTGATGGTGTCCTGTCACCTTTCCTTCCACTTCACATGTCAGAATAACAAGGCTCAGGGAGTTCCCGTCGTGGCTCAGTGGTTAACGAATCTGACTAGGAATCATGAGGTTGCGGGTTCGATCCCTGGCCTTGCTCAGTGGGTTAAGGATCCAGCGTTGCCGTGAGCTGTGGTGTAGGTTGCAGACGCAGCTCGGATCCCGCGTTGCTGCGGCTGTGGCGAAGGCTGGCGGCTACAGCTGCTTTGACCCCTAGCCTGGGAACTACCATATGCCGCGGTGCGGCCCTAGATAAAGGCAAAAAGACAAAAAAAAAAAAAAAAAAAAAAAAGAGAGAGAGAATAACAAGGATCAGCCACACACCTGAGCCTGGAGCTGAGGACCAGGAAGACTGATGTAAGGGAGTCAGTGGGGAAGAGACAGGAGACAGAAAGCGAGCTAGGCAGTTACACAGAGAGAATTTGATACACAGGCTGGCTAAAGGGGTAACTTCAAGGGTAAAAACACAACCCTAAGGCATTTCGGAGGTAGCAGCTGCAGGAAGCAGCTTCCTCCTGCAGGGGCGGGGGAGCAAAAAAGGGGTTTAGATTCATCACAACTGAGACTCTTAGAGGAGGGTGCAGCCCCCCTCCTTCCCCAGGGGGGCTCAGCCTGGCCGAGGGTGGAGTCATCCGGGCGGGCGAGGCACAGTGAGGACGGGTGCTATGAGAGTTGGGAAAACCGCAAACTAGATTGGGTTGGTGCTGTAGAAAAGCGGCAACTCCTGATGACGCCCTCAGAAACAGCCTGTGGTGCAAGGGGACCGGGAAAGGCGGTGGTGACCTTGTCCTGTCTCTTTAGGAAGAAGAGGTTGGGTAGGGGAGAGTGTCTGCCACACTTCAAAAACAGAAATAATAAGAAAACCATTTCCATTTTGAGAAAAATATCAAGTGTGATTTAGAGGCTCGAACTTAGCTCTGATTTCTAGGTCAAAAATTGTGTGAAAGTAGGAAATAAAAGTTCAATGAAATCCTAGGAAGCACTTTCCCTCTTCTTCCAAATGATATTTTTCAATAGCAAATATCACACTGTCTATGGAATTGAAGAAAAATAACGGTGAAACTTCTTCAGATCGTGTTATTAGCTAGGCTCACAAAGATACACTGTACGTCTTCAAAGCTCTTACCAAGTGCAGTTTGATGTTTCCTCTGACAAACACAGAAAAACCATTTAAAATATTAAGTTACTTTGAGGGGGGAAAATGTGTTTTTGATCCAGCCTGTTTCCAATTCCTCCAAAGAAATGAGAAAGAGGTAGAGCTGAAGATCAAAATACAAGTTAGGGTCATGGTAACACCTGGAGCTAGAAGACCCCACCTAGTGCCAGGTCACAGGTAAACATGGGAACACCTGCTGGACAGGTGGGCTGGTCTTTGCAGCTGGAGATAGTAGGTTATTGGAAGTTTCACCTCAATACATACATACATACCCTTACATATATTGAGCACTTACTTTGTGCCAGGGGTTATACGTTGACTAACTCACTAATTCCCTTAACAAAATTAGAAAGAAGTCACCTTACTTAATATGATAATCTCTAGGTCCATCTGTGTTGCTGTAAATGCCATTATTTCATTCTTTTTATGGTTGAGTAACATTCCACTGTGTGTGTGTGTGTGTGTGTGTGTGTGTGTGTGTGTATGACATCTTTATCCATTCACCTGTTGATGGACACTGGCGGGGGGAGATAAATCAGGACTTTGGGATTAACATATACACACTACTGTATATATAATAGGTAGACAATAAGGATCCACTGTAATGCACAGGGAAATATACTCAATATCTTATAATAACTCGTAGTGGAAAAGAACCTGTCCGTATGTATATATCTCAATCCCTTTGCTGTACACTTGAAACTAATGGAACACTGTAAATTTACTTCAATAAAAAAGAAAGTAGACACATATTTTACAGTGAAATGCATTGAGGCTTAGAGAGGTGAGGTCACCAAGCCCCCAAATTGCCTGAGCTCAGATTTTAGCCCAGTGTTCATCATCAGAACTGGAAAGTATCTCAAATGTTATGTATTTAATACAGGTAATTGAGCTCAAAAGAAGCAAAGCAAGGCTCCCACACAGTGGATTCCCCGGACACCTGAAAGTAAACCGGATCTCATGATTCTCAGCGAAAGGCTGTTGCTACCCCAGTCCTTGATTGCAAGCCAGAAACCTAAAGTACACCCTGTGATCCCAATAAACGAGGATGGGGCAGCAGCGGTGGTGGTGGCAAAAACTAGATCAGGAAGAGGGCTTGATGAAGATGGCCCAAGGGGACTAGATTTAAAAGACAAAATAGGTTGGAGTTCCCTGGTGGCCTAGCAGTTAAGGATCTGGTGTTGTCACTGCTGAAGCTCAGGACACTGCTATGGTGCAGGTTTGATCCCTGGCCCAGGAAATTCTACATGCCACAGGGCAGGCTCCCCAATTTATTGGTCAGTAAAACAAAGGACAGTGGGCAGTACGTCTGCTATAACTAATCGCAGGCCGAGCCTTTGACCCAGAAATTCCAGCTCTGGCTATAGACTAAAGAGGAATACATGAGAGCCCCATAGACTGTACAAGGAGTTCCCACTGGGGTTCAGTGGGTTAAGGACCTGACATTGTCTCTATGAGGATGTGGGTTCCATTCCTGGCCTCGCTTAGTGGGTTCAGGATCTGGCGTTGCTGCAAGCTACAGCATAGGCCATAGCTTCGGCTCGGGTCCGGCAGTGTTGTGGCTGTAGTGTAGGCCGGCAGCTGCAGCTCTAATCTAGCTAGTTCCTAGCCCAGGAACTTCCATATATCACATATGGGGCAGTAAAAAGAATGAAAAATAAAAGACATGTACAAGAATGCTCAGAGGAACTGTATTCATAATTGTCTCCTGCTGAAAGCAATCTGAGTGTCCACCAACAAGAGAATGAACAAATTATTTGTGGCATATGCATGTAATTAAATACTAATGGCAATAAGAAAGAACACGTTTTGATATATATGTGAATTTTGCAAGCATAACGATGACCAAAATAGTTTTTGTTAGTGTTTGAACTGGGCATTTCCATTTACAGGACGATCAAATACTGGCAGAACTAACTAAGGGGGAAAGGAATCAGAAATGGTTCTCAAGAGTTCCCGTTGTGACTCAGTGGTGAACCTGACTGGTATCCATGAGGGTGCAGGTTCGATCCCCTGGCCTTGCTCAGCGGGTTAAGGATCCCACATTGCCGTGATCTGTGGTGTAGATCGCAGACCCAGTTCATATCCCGTGTTGCTGTGGCCGTGGTGTAGGCTGGAAGCTGCAGTTCTGATTGAAACTCTAGCCCAGGAACTTCCATATGCTGCACGTGTGGCCCTAAAAAGACAAAAAAAAAAAGGAAGAAAGGAATGGTTCTCTCAGGTGGGGTAGAAGGATTTTGACTGGGGAGGAGCCTGAGGGAGCCACTAAAAATGTCTGTATCTTGAGCATGATGATGGCTACAGGATGCGTATGTTAATATTTGTCAAGTCGTACACTTGAGGTTTATCCATTTTACTGTATATAGGCTATATCTACATCAAACTCTATTTTTTCCTTAAAAAAAATTAAATTATAGTACAAAGATTTACAGTGTTGTGTCAATTTCTGCTGCACAGCAAAGTGACCCGGTCATAAATATATATACATTCTTTTTCTCATACTATCTTCCATCATATTCTATCGCAAGAGATTGGATGTAGTTCCCTGTGTTATACGGTAGGATTTTTTTATTTTTGCCTTTTTTTTTTTTTGATGGCACCCACAGCATGTGGACGTTCCCAGGTCAGGGAAGGAACCTGCGCCATTGCAGTGAACCGAGCCACTGCAGGGGCAACACAGATCCTTAACCCACTGTGCCACAAGGGAACTCCCAGACTTTCTTTTACAAAACATGTCAAAAGCAGGGACATCGAGTGAGGACAAAGGCAAAGGCCATCTCGTCTCACGCCTGGGCACCGAGCACAGTTGCCTTGTCCATGGAAGACCTTGGGAACTGATTGTTAAAGGAATGAATGAATGAAAGGCATCAACCATCTCACATTAAAAGAAGCACACACACACCAGCTCCTTACAGAAAGGAAGAAAATGGAAAATGCAGCTAGATGAAACGTTCAGGTTAATAAACCGCAAATGTCCATTTATCTATCCAATTTGGGGAAAGTGGAAGAGTGCTAGGTGGCTGTGATTACAATGCCAGCCCTTGTTTTGGTTGACAAATTAATCTGCCCAGGGTTTGGGGAGTGGGGGACCATCTCTCTGTATCAACCCCCAGGCCAGGCAGCCTCGTCTGATTTCCGGGGAATAGATGGAGCGGCCTGATTTTCATGTCGATTACCGGAGAGCTGAATGTAAATTGATGTAAATCAGGGAAACGGATCAACAGCCACGACATCTCATTCTCTGTTGCAGGGCCTCTCCTGTGCGGTACACTGGCTGGTGGCTCTCTGGGTACCTTCTCAGTCTGCGCAGGGCAGCTTTCCGGGGGTGCGGCTGAGGCGGGACTCACGAAATCTCCCTAGGGGAGGTCATGTGCGCTCCATGGAGCCTTTGAGGAAACAGCCTCTCCCGGGACAGAGATCAGGGGCAGCCGCCAGCCCTGCAGCTCTCGGCGAGAGCCTCAGACACATCCGCACTCTAATCGACACATCAAGCCTGCGAGGACAAGACGGTGATGGTTTTTATAAAGGCAATATGTGTTCATTGGAGGAAGACTAGCAAATTCAGGGGAAGCGAAAAGAAAAAGTAAATTAATAAGAATCTCCCGCAAGTCCACCCATCATGAGTAATCAGCTGAGATTTGGATATGTTTCCTTGCAGATGTGTTCCAATATACATGCAGAAATGGGCGTCGGTTTTGCAAAGTATGTTTTAATGGTTTGTCGCTTCTAACCATGAT
Organism: Catagonus wagneri; assembly: GCA_004024745.2. Lineage (NCBI taxonomy): Eukaryota > Metazoa > Chordata > Mammalia > Artiodactyla > Tayassuidae > Catagonus > Catagonus wagneri. The sequence continues at coordinate 6,802,321 of PVHT021183632.1, forward strand.
AGTCCTTTGGCTTCGTGTAATGAGTATAGAAACTGAATGGGGTATGCGAGGTTTTGCCACATAATGCTAAAGATGCTAAAGATGCTAAAGATGCTAAAGATGCTGAAGGTGCTGAAGATGCTGAAGATGCTGAAGCTACAGGACCTCCCCAGCCACCTGCTTGCCCCCTTCAGGAGCCTGTGCCTACATTTACATTCATAATTTCATGTTCTTTCCCTAAAAGACGGTTCCCCAGGCCTTCTCTATGCTCCGTACAACCCAGTTCCATTGCCTGCGTTTAACTATAACCCAGGGCTATAGGTTGAATTATGTCCTCCCCAAAGATATGGTGCGGTCCTCACCCTCCAGTGGCCGCAAATGTCACCTTGTTTGGGAACAGAGTCTTTGCAGATACAGTCCAGTGAAAGGGAGATCATACTGGTCTAGGGTGGGCTCTAGTCCAATGACCGGTGTCCTTTATGAGGGTCTCCTTTGGGGCTAATGAACATGTTTTGGGACTTGATAACAGTGACAGTTGCACAGCACTCTGAGTGTATTAATGCCACATAACTGTGCACATCAAAATGGCAAATATGGCTGACAGTATTCCATTGTGTGTATGTACCACGCCTTCTTAATCCACGTGACAGAAGATAACATGGGAAAAAAATGTGTATACATGTGGGACTGCGTCACTTTGCTGTACAGCAGAAATGGATGGAATATTGTAAATCAACCATACTTAATTTTTAATTGGCAAATTATATATTACACGACAATGAAAACTCTTTCCAAAAAAGTCTTCAATGGATTTCTTATGATGCTGCTTTTTTTAAGCCTCTCTCCCTGTCACAGCCAAACTTCTACCAAGAGCAGTTCATGGAGGTCACCTCCATGGTCGTCAGCATTCACCCACAGTCCCCTCCAGTCTGGCTTTGGGCACCATCACACCCCTGAAGTTGTCCCACGAGGTCACCTTGGTACCTCTCCTCCTATCTGGCCTAAAGGCATCATCAAGACCGCCCACCCCCACGTGCACACACACAAACACGTTTTCCATTCAGGGTGGGCTGCCCTCTCTGAAGATTGTCTTGTTTCTGGTACATCACACTTGGCATTGGAAACTTGCAGACTGACACCTTGATGCTGACCTTGAATAAGGTTTCATTCCCCAGCGGGAGAGACGGGCTGAACCTAGCAATTACGCTTTGATGGCCGTCAACCTTGCCTGTCCTGGGGACAGAGATTCTCGCCAAGGCGGGCATCAGACACGGAATATACATTCGTGAATCAAAAGGTAATTTGCACGTGTCTCAAATTGTACCCTCCCTCTCCCCCATCAATTTTCCTTTGTCACAGAAGGTAAAATGAAAGGCTTCAGAATAGTATACCTTCTAGCAGTTACCAGGTGACGGGGAATCAAGGTGTCAAAGCCATTGACAGGCTGATGGGTTGAACTTGGACTTGGAATATCCCTTTATCACAGCTACAGTCAGGGCACTTTGTAACCACATCCCAGAGACAATTGCAATTAATTTATGAGAAACACGACCTCAGTGACAGCTCCTAGGAATAATCATTTCAGCACGCCCTCTGAAGGCTCTGAGCCCTTGGGTTTCAACTTCACTGAAAACTGGGGGCGACAGAGCATAGGGATTCAGAATGCAGGCTTTTCTGTCAAGACAACCTGGCACAAACCCTGGTTCTGCCACTTCCCTAGGCACCAGGGAATACAGAGATGTGCCTTGAATAGGTCCCAGCTCTGCTTCTTGCTACCTGGCCCCTGTTTCCTCGTAAGTGAAATGGGGCCATAATCCTTTGCTCTGGAGTTACTGACAGGATTCAAAGGTGTGCCTGACTTAGACTTGGTGTTTCATAAAGATTCGTTGAATTGAGAACCAGTAGACAACACACGCAGCAGCGGGGGAGAATTAGTGAGAGGGGCTTGTTGAGCTCTGTGTCTGTGAGAAAAAGTAGAAAATCTCTAAATTCAAAATGCCCCCCATAGCCACTTCCTGAAGGCTCCGTAGAAAGTCTTTTTAGGCACTATTTTATTTATTTTAGCAGTAAAATTTTATTTCATTTTTTATTGAAATGCAGTTGATTTACAACGTTTCAGGTGTATCAAAGTCTCGCAGTGGTTGTGAGGAAAGAAGAAAGGCCCGCTGGCTCCAGGCTGGCTGCGTCCCGAACCTTCTGGGCATGCCCTTCGTGGATGGATATTGTTTATTTTTTGCTGCTCAGAAAAGATAGCCAGGGGTTCTGTGCTCATTGACTGGCTGTTCCCTTACTTGGTTCCAACGGCTAACCACATGCACGAATCCATTTTCTCTTTTTTTTGACATGATAAATATTACGACTCCTCCCCTACACACTCATGTGCGTGCGTGCACACACACACCCACACAGAAAGACACACCCTGACCTATGCCATCAACACGGCTATTGCTACCCAAAGAGAGCCACACTCCCAGCCTCCCTTGCAGCTAGAGGTGACCTCGTGATGGGATTCTGACCAATGGGATGTGAGCAGAAGGATGCAACTTCTAGGAGCATCCTTAGAAAGGAAGGTGCTTGTCCTCCATGCTCTCTTTCCCTCATCTGGCAGTTTCAGGAGCAGCCTCCACCGGCCCAGGGCCATGTGTTGAGAAGGACAGAGCTGTTCCACCTGTTGGTTACTGTCCCTTTTTTTTTTTTTTGGGTGCCCTGCAGCATAGAGTTCCTGGGCCAGGGATCAGATCCATCTGAGCCACAGCTGCAGTCCACACCACTGTGGCAACTCCGGCTCCTTTAAAGGGACGGGGATGGAACGTGAGTCCTGGCACTGCAGAGAAGCCAGCAATCCCACTACACCACGGTGAGAACTTCTGGTTACGGAAGTCTTGGCAGAATCCAACCAGCAATAAACCCTGAACTGACCACCTACCTCCGCACTCGTACAAGAAAGAGAATTACAATCCTCTCTTATTGAAGCCGCTGTGGTTTTGTTAGCAGTTAGCCCCCCACCGCCTCCAGCTTACAGAGGGGACTAGGTGACACAGCAGCCCAGCCAAAAGGGAGCCGTTTTGCCAAAACTGGCTCTGCCATGAGGGACTGAAGAGGTGGTTTCCCACGTGTTTCTTCTCAGAGCAATAGGATTTTTTTTTCTCTTGGGACTAGAAGTTTATTGTTTTATTCTAATTATAAATGCCCTGCCTATTTCTGGTAGAAAATCTGTGACCATCTCATCAGATGTAAGTCATCTTCCTGAATTGTTGGCTGACACGTCCTTCTAGCAACTGTGTGTCTATGTCGCTTTTACAAAAAAAGATCATAATATTCATGGTTTTTTTTTTTTTCCACTTCAAATTCCGCCGCAAAACCTATCTTTTGAATTAAGGCAGTACAGATGTTATTGGGTGTCTACGTGTTAAATATCACCCTAGGTACAGACATCTGGGTGCAAATGAAATCCTTGCAACAGTAACAGAGGATGAATGAGACGATAGCAAAGAGCTGGGCTTCCAAAGACTCTACTTTTCTTTCTTTTTTTTTTTTTCGCTCTCTCTTTTCTTGCTTTTTAGGCTGCCGTTGCAGCATATGGAAGTTCCCAGGCTAGGTGTCCAATTGGAGTTGCAGCTGCCTGCCTATGCCACAGCCACAGCCACACCAGATCCAAGCCGCATCTGCAACCTGCACCACAGCTCACAGCAACACCGGATCCTTAACCCACTGAGCGGGGCCGGGGATCAAACCTGAGTCCTCATGGATACTAGTCGGATTCATTTCCTCTGCACCACAACGGGAACTCCCAGGGTTGTATCTTTCTTGAGAAATTTCTAGACTACAAGTGAGTCCTTGGAACTCATGAATGATAACGTGCAGACGGTTCTATTTCTTTGGACTAGAGTTTCTTATGTTATAAACTTTAAGTATCTAAGCTTTTCCATTTTTAAGAAAATGCCCAAAAAAAGTTATATCCTCCCTCCAGAGTCACGTTGCTAGCACTTTCCCATGCTATCACGCTTTCCTCAGAAACGTGACTTTTATCAGCTAATCATATCCCATATGGGTAGGCCATTATTTACTTATTCAATTACTTTGGGCTATTTGATGATTTCATTTCTCCACTCTTTTGCTATTGAAAATACACTTAAAGAGTAACCTAATATTGATGTCTTGGTGTGCATTTCTGACCCCAGATTCTGCAAAGTGGAGTTATTGGGTCAAAGGGCATGACTATATTTAAGAGTCTTAACACATTTTGCCAAATTTCCATCTAGAAAAGTTGCTGCACAGCACATTTCCACAAACAACAAAGGAGAGAAGGGCTGAGAATCATGGCCTGGGAGCTTCCCTTGTGCCTCAGTGGTAATGAACCCGACGTAGTACCTTCAGGATGTGGGTTCAATCCCTAGCCTCACTCTGTGGGTTAAGGATCCGGCATTGCTGTGAGCTGTGGTGTAGGTCACAGATGAGGCTCGGATCCTGTGTTGTTGTGGCTGTGGCATAGGCCGGCAGCTGCAGCTTTGACATGACTCCTAGCCCGGGAACTTCCATATGCTGCAGGGGCAGCCGTAAAAAAAACAACAACAAAAAAGGAAATTACGGCGTGGATGGTGGACACACCAGCCCAGACCCCATCGCTAGTATCCCCTGGAAATCTGGCTGATCCTCACTTGATGAAGATGTCAGTCCGACTGGCCATGGATGACGGGCCTCTCTGCTCCGAGGGGGAGCGGACACTGTTGGGGCACATTCGGGGATGACGCTATACCACATGGGAACCTGGTCGCAGGTCTGGCCCAGTCTGGATGCTTCTTTTTCAGAGTCTGCTTGTACTCATTCCTCACTGCCCTGCACGGCCCCTCCTTCCTTTCCCCTGCCTTTCTTCCTCCCTCCCTCCTTCCTTCTTTTCTTCTTCCTATTTATTTATTCACTTTAAGTTTTATTGAAGTATAGTTGATTTACGAGGTTGTGATCGTTTCTGCTGTACAATAACGTGATTCATTTATCCATGTGCCCACATCTGCTCTTTTTCAGATTCTTTTCCCCATAGAGGATCACAGAATCCCACACAGCAGGTCCCCCTTGGCCCATCATTCCACATACCTCAGCGTGCGTACGCCCAGCCCAAACCCCCAGTCCGTCCCCCAACCCCCCACCTGTCCTCTTTGATAACCACAAGTTTTTCAAAGTCTGTGAGTCCATTTCTGTTCTGCAAATAAGTTCATTTGCATTCCTTTTTTAGATTCCACATCTAAGTGATATCATATGACATTTGTCACGGCCACTTTCTTTTGCTAGCAACTCTGCCCACAGCCTCTGCCCATGACCCACTTTAAACACGGTCTTTACTAAGTGTGTTATCAGCTGGGTAGACTCCTCAAGTCATTGCTGCTGAGGTCGGCCCCCAGAGACTTGAGACATTCGCTCGTGTCTTTTTTTTTTTTTCCTCTTAATGGATTTTATTTCAATTATAGGTGTGCATAAATCATCACAAGTCAATTTTACAGATTTTGTATCCCAAACCCCCAGTGCATCCCCCCACCCCCCCAGATTGTCTTATTTGAAAAACCAAGGTTTTCCAAAGTCTGTCAGTCATTGTCCGCTCTGTAAGAAGGTTCATTGTGTCTTTTAGTTTCCACATGTAAGCGGTATCATTGGGTGTTGCTGTCTAATTGTCTGACTGGTTTCACTTTGCATGATAATTTCTAAGTCCATCCATGTTGCTATAAATGTTGGTAATTCGTTCCTTTTAATGGCTGAGTAACATTCCATTGTGTGTATGTACCATATCTT
>PVHT021183632.1:6815278-6917059 GCA_004024745.2 Catagonus wagneri
CTCTGCAGTGCACAGTTTCTGATAATCCTACTGTTTCTTTGCCCAGCACCCTCCAGGAGACTCTGGGAGTAGGATGAGAGGCCAGCTCCTCCATCATCAACCTGCCCCGTCACCCCTTGGACAGCCACATTGTGGGGTGGGGGGTCTGTCTCCATCCTCCTGGGAACCTGTCGATTCGCTGTGACTTAGAGGAGTTTTAGTGCCTCCCTGGGCCTTAGTTTTCTCATCTGTAATATGGGGCTAATAATAGTAAGCAAGGAGAATTAAAGAATGACGACGTGTTACATGCTTCCAGCAGTGCCAGAGGCTCTTATTTTTATTATGATCAAGTAGGGCATGGCCTCCAACGTGGTGCCAACCCCCAGTGATGTCCTAACCTGACTTCAGGCTGTGTGGTCTGTCACTTATCTACCATGTGACTTTGGGGACCATTGACCCCCTCTGCCTCAGTTTCCTAGGTCAGCGATTCTGAACCCTGATGGAATCGTGAGACTTTGAGGACCCGAAGGAAGCCGTGAACACCGCCCGGAAAGAAACTTCTCTTGGTTTGAGCATTTCTCAGCCCCCAAAGCCCAGCATGAGCCTTGCTTTGAGGATTCCAGGATCTGTGGGCTCCCCAAGCGTCCGATCAGCTCTGTCAAGAAGAAGGTGGAGGAATGGAGGTTGGGAGCCGGACTTCAAGAGTCTCCTCCCTGGGGTTCCCATCACGGCTCAGTGGAAACGAACCCAACTAGTAACCACGAGGATTCGGGGTTCCATCCCTGGCCTCGCTCAGTGGGTTAAGGATCCAGCATTGCCGTGAGCTGTGGTGTAGGTCGCAGATGTGGCTCAGATCCCACCTTGCTGTCCTGGTGGCTTAGGCTGGCAGCTGCAGCTCTGATTTGACCTCCAGCCTGGAAACTTCCATATGCCACAGGTGCGGCCTTAAAATCTAAAAAGAAAAAAGTCTCCTCCCTGCTCTTTGTCTTTTCTTCCTTGTCTCTTGCTGGATTTTCTGCTTCTCAAAATCCTTCTGCAACTGTGTGGTTAGAAAAAGCCCAAGATCCAGGGCAGAGGGTGACCTGGGGCTGAACCTCCATCCTCCCCGCCTTCCTGCCCGAGGCTTCCCCGTCTCTTCCACTGCGCAGAAAGCCTTCCTCGGTGGGGAGGTGGGGGCCGAGGGGGCCTGTTTATGAGAAAACAGCTAATCCACCCCAAGGGAAGAGGCGGCAGGAGAAACCCAAGATGCCGGGGAAAGCGTCCCTCTTTATCTGCTGGACGGGGGGCCAGCTGCCTGTGCAACAGACCATCTCATGCATCACTCGGTGGCAATCAGGGGGATTTACTGAGACCATCCAGGCAGGAAGGCCAAAACCAGCCCCACCAAAAGAAAAAAAAAAAAAAATGCCTTCTAGAGCCAGGCCTTCGCCACTGAAGTGTCACCCCCCGCCCTGGCCCCAATAAAGGAGACCAGCAAGGCGACCCCCCACTGTTGGGGACCCGAGGTGGAGTCATAAAGCCCTCTGAGTGGGTCCCCCTGTCCTTCCACGTCCCTGCCATAAATGGTCCAGCTGCTTGGCCCGCTGCTCTCACTATTTTTATCTGGGATCGTTCCCAGAGGCCACATGGCAGAGGAAAGAGGCCTGGGGACACAATGGTGACACAGTGACCAGCGGCCTGGCCCCTGGCTAATCACTCCAAACACCTGGAGGAACTCGTCCAAGGAAACAAGAAACGAAATCCCTGCGATTAGGCTTGCAGGCTTCTGGTGGTCCCCGCTAATCTCTTTCAGGTGGAGGGCCCGGTGGGGTGGCCAGGCTGCCTCGGCGACCCCGTGCTGTCGGGAGCTGGGGGCCGGGGGGCCAGCGGCTGGAGCGTGTCCAGCCAGGAGGCTCGCAAGCCTGGCCTGAGCGTCTGGGACGGCAGGTGCCCCATCAGGGCCAAGGGCGCCGTCCAGACAAGCCGAGGTGTGTGCGGGCACCCCATAAAAGACATCAAGCTATTTAACAGACAGCTCCCCGCTCCACGGACGGTCCCCCCTCCAGCCCTCAGTCCACTTCTAAACCGGGTCACAAGACAGACCAGCCAAATGTCAGCGCTTGAGACTTCTCACATAAAACAAGCAAACACCCATCAGTTTTGCTCATTACAAAAGTAACACATTCTACGTTAAACACATATTAGTAATTTAAAAGCACAAAGTCCTACCACCTAGAAGTCATCCTATTTCGTACTGGGGGCTTATCCTTGATCGCTTTGCTATATGCAGTGGCAATTTATAAATGCTATTTAAATTTTTCCCCCCAAGCAGAATTAGGTCCTGTACACCACTCGAAGTCTAGCTTACGCCCTCATCCACACATCCTCAGCATCTTTCTATGCTGTTCATTGTTCTCCGACCTCATTTACAGCAGCCCCATAGTCTTGCCTTGAGTGGAAGCCTGAATTCGTTTGCCTAATCCCAGACAGATGGCTTCTCCAGATTTTCCACACTCAACATGCAGGATTTCTTTGAGGCATTTTTAATCTTGAAATGTCATGAACTCCCACCTGGGGCTCCGGTTGGAAAAAATATATATAATAAAAAGCTTTAATGCATGTAATGAGAATTTTACCTGAATTAGTGTATTGGTAACAATATCAGGCTAGGACAGCCTTTGGGGCAAGAAGTCAGAACCCAGTCCACCCCCAGCTCCCTCCAACCCCACCGCCAGTTTTGCACCGAGCCTTGGAGAGGGCGGCGTTTTGGCCAAGACTGCAGAGCCAGGAAGTGCCCTGTGCAGGACCCGAACCCGGATGCTGGCCAGCAGGGCAGCAACCCTTGGGGATGGATTCCGGCCAGGGTTTTGCCTCGGCCACAGGGAGCCTTGAGGAGGACGCCCGTGGAAGTTGCCCCTTGACATTATTTTTTTCTTTAACTGATGAAGAGTTTTGTTCTCTGAACAACCACAGTCTAAAGCCACTTCTTGGATGCTGGTTTGTGGAATGACTCAGCCTCCCCAGAAAAGAGAAGAGGCCGAAAGGAACGCTGGCCCGCTGGGAATCCAGTCACCCTCTGCCCGAGAGGGGTGTCCAGCGGCCCCTCTGAGGACACCTCCTCGGGCAGGGCCTGTTCACCGCCACACACAGGGCCCCACACGGCAGAGTCCGCTCAACGGTCTGCGGCCGCCATCTTGAAATTCTGCATTTTTGAACCAGGGGCCTGCATTTCAGTCATTCCTACGTAAGGAGGGCACCCTTCCATAGAGGGGGGGAAGGCCCCACAAGGGAGCTATTTGGAAGCTTCTGGCAAGGATTTCAGCCTGCAGACATGGCTCTCCTGGGCCTGCCATGATGCCTGAGTCTACTGTTAGAGAGAACTTGGGCCCTGGGCACTGCATCTCTGAGACACATCTCTGGAAACTTCTGTGGACTTACAAGCTTCCACCTACTGGATCTCTGTCAGCCAGGGGTGAGCTCCAACCCTAATAATCAGAAATGCTGCCGTGGGTTCAGCGGGAGGTGGTGATGAATGAGCAGATCCAGCCCTGTCTTCAAGAAGCCACAGCTTCAGAGTTCCCGTCAGTGGTTAACGAATCCGACTAGGAACCATGAGGTTGCAGGTACGATCCCTGGCCTTGCTCAGTGGGTTAAGGGTCCGGCGTTGCCGTGAGCTGTGATGTAGGTTGCAGGTGCAGCTTGGATCCTGCGTTGCTGCGTCTGTGGCAAAGGCCGGAAGCTGCAGCTCCTGTTAGACCCCTAGCCTGGGAACCTCCATATGCCGCAGGTGCAGCCCTAGATAAGGCAAAAATACATACATACATACATACATACAATGTTAAAAAAATAAATAAAAACACAACTTAAAAAAAAAAAGAAGAAGAAGCCACAGCCTCACAGGTAGGCGAGTCCTTAGCTGTCCTCTGGTCCCCCCGGCTGAAACCCTGCAGTCCTGTGTGACCTTGGTCATGTCCCTGCACCTCTCGGAGCCTCAGTGTCTTCTGCAGTGAAGCGGGCATGACGCCCACCCCGCAGGATACTTACAGAAGTTAGTGGCCGCGATGGTGCCTGGCAGCATAATACGAGACGCTTCATGCTAGGCAAAGATAAACACTGTCTTCTTGTTGTGACAGGGCATTGTTCCTCACAGAATCCTGACTACCCATCTGGACTTCACTCTCTCTGCTCCCCTCACTCACTGCTCTCCTCCCAGACCTGGCTCTGCGCTGGGCACATGGCAGGGGCTAGTGAACCTACCATGGATTGAGTTGCAAGTGAAGCTGGTGTAAAATGTACCCCTTCCTGGGAGTTCCCGCTGTGGCTCAGCTGGCTAAGGACCTGATGCTGTGTCTGTGAGGATGAGGGTTCAACCTGTGGCCTCACTCAGTGGGTTGAGGATCTGGTATTGCCAAAAGCTGTGGCGTAGGCCGCAGCTGCCTCTCCAATTCCCTCGGCCTGGGAACGTCAGTGTGCTGCAGGTGCGGCCGTAAAAAGAAGAAAAAAAGCTCACCCCTTCCTGACTCATAGGGTCTTAAAGGGACCCCCGGAAAGAAGCCTGAGCCCCCTCACCCAGCACTTAAGCAGCTGACAAGGACATGGCCTCAGCTGGCTCTTCCAGCCTGGGGTGTGCCACGTGTTCCACCCACGAGACATCCTGATATGACGATCTGACACCCTGACGGGAGCCCAGACTTTCCCCAGGGCCCCTTCCTTCCCAGGGTCCCTGCTCCCTGCACGGCCTGGCTCCCTCGTTCCTGCAGCCACGTCCCACCAGGAGCCTCTCCCAGGAGTCCAGCTGAGCCAGAGGTGGGAGTTGCTGAGTGTGGGGAGGTGCTGGGGATGAGTATAGGGGTCAAGGTGGTGCGTGGACAGAACTGAGGCTACAGGAGTGAGACAGGAAGGCGCTGAGGCAACCCTGGTCTCGCCTTGGTGGCCAGCGAGAGTGACCCCCTCACGGGAGAAGGACCACAGGTCAGGCCATTAAGCTCAGTTACCCGAGGCCCAGGAAAACCCCCTCCTCGTGGAGCCCCGGGGCTTCCTCCGGCCTGGCTCCTTGAGCGAGGATGCGTTTATTCAACTCACTGGTCATCATCTCGGAATTAATCCAGAGGAAAAGCCATAGACCATGCATGTCCCTGCCTGCCTGCCGATGGTGAGGACAGGGCCATCTGGAGGGAAGAAGACGGAAGAGAGACCGCCTGGCAGACAAGTGTTCCTTTCGGGAACATCAAGGCAGAAAAGATGCAGGCACTGCATACACTGCATTTCTCGTGAGAGCTGAAATGTCACGGTCAGATGCACGGGCTCGGGGCTGGCGTCCTGGCTCTGCTACTTACTAGCTGGGTAGTTTTGCGCAACTCACTTCCACTCCGTCTCCGTTTCCTCAAATGGGAAAGGAACCTGCTAGTCGCCCCGCTCCAAGACTGTTGTGAAGAACGCTTGGCCCCCTGCAATGCCCACCTTAAGGGCTCAACAAACACCAGCTCTTCGTCACGCAGCCCCTCAGCCGAACCTGCTAAGCCCTGGACCTGCAGGCCTCTTTTCAAATTGGCAATTGCTGTCTTTCCTCAAGAATCGGTGCAGTGTGTTTTTCCTGTGCGTGGGGACAAAACAATTTGCATTTACACTGAGCCCTGCTTGCAGCTTCCGAGGGAACAGGAGACTCAGGAGGCTGCTTGGGCCCAGGTCAGCGTCCTTCTGGAAGTGGGGACGGTGGGGACGCGGGGCTTCTTCCCTCGCCTCTACCTCACATCCCGGCCTTTTCTACTCCGCCTGCTCGCTTGGTGATTTCACCGTTTGCTGACCCAAGAACAGTCATTGCATTGTTTCATCCCGAGCCCAGCCTGACTCCCTTTACATTTTTACCGCTAAATTGAATCTACTGCCAGTAATCTAATTTACATTTGAAGGCACACACAATGCCAACACGACCAAACGCCAATAAAATTTCTAGTAAAACCCATAAATGGCTCGGTGCTTGTGTTTATGGAAATCTTAGCCTGCTCCTGCCCCAAGAACCCTGCAACCCGGAGCCCTAAATCATTCCCATATGACGGTGAGGCACTCTGGATATGCCCTTGGCAATGGGGGACGAGGCCCTTCTCCAGGGCCTGCAGTGGAGACCCCAGTGGTTCTGCCCGTTCTCTCTCAAAGAAGATGGGGTGGGCTGGCCCGGTGTCAGGTGCGGCCACCTGTCACGTCTGGGCCCCGCCCCTGGCCCCACCCCTGGCCCCGCCCCATCCCTGCCTGTCTTCTGTCTCCAGCTCTGCGGCACTGGCCATGTCACTCGGCTTTCTGGAATGACAGTTGAGAACAAATTCACTGGGCTTGGTAATTTACTCTCTCCTGCTGAGTCAGGCTCTCCCCTCTCTAGACCGTGTTACAGGCATCTCACACCCTCACGGAAGCATCGATTCTCGATTTTGGAAGCAATTCAAGGAGGACCCAGTCCTTTTAAGAGCAGCTTGAAAAATAATAAAAATAAAAGCAGGAGTTCCGTCGTGGCACAGAGGTTTGCGAATCCGACTAGGTACTATGAGGTTGCGGGTTCGATCCCTGACCTTGCTCAGTGGGCTAATGATCCAGCATTGCCCTGAACTGTGGTGTAAGTTGCAGATGCGGCTTGGATCCCGCGTTGCTGTGGCTGTGGCATAGGCCGGCGGCTACAGCTCCGATTAGACCTCTAGCCTGGGAACCTGTGCATGCCCCAGTGCGGCCCTAAAAAAGCAAAATAAATAAATAAATAAATAAATAAATAAGCAAATGCCTATGGGAGACTTAATCTGTGGCAAATACTTTTCTAAGTACTTGGTGGTTAACAACTCAGTCCTGAAAACTACCCTACGAAGCGGGACTTTTGATATTCCCATGTAACTGGGAAGGAGACTGAGGCACAGAAGGGTTAAGTAACCCTCAAGGTGACACAGCAACCAAGGCACGGAGCCAGCTGTTCAGGTCTGGCGTCCCAGGCTTGGCCTCCCTCTACAGGATACTGCCTTGCATCTCCGTTGAAGAAGCAGCTACTATGTGCCAGGCTGCGGACACAGTCCTTTACATGCATTGTCTCTGAGCCTTGCAACAGCCCTGCTGTGCAGTACCAGAGAGGCTGATCATCTTGCTGATCATCTTGTGTACGAGTGTGTGTGTGTGTGTGTGTGTGTGTGTGTGTGTGTGTGTGTGTGTTTGTGTGTGTGTGCACATGCACTTATGCTTGAGATTTGCAGGCTCAGCTCCAGGTTGCTGGGGGACCTCAGGGACAGAAGGTTGAGTTGGTCACACGCCTCGATTCATGGCTAAAGCCACTGCTCTGCTGGACCATGCTGGTTTCCCAACTTGATTGACTGATGTTTAATAGGTCAGTGCAGTCCCCTTTTTTTCTTATTCCCCACTCCCCACCCTGCCATTATTGTAAGACATGTTCTATTACTACAGGTGCACGTAATTTTACTGCATGCAAATATGATTAAGCTATAGATATCACACTGGTTCTTTTTTATTTTTGGGTTTCAGTTCCACGTATGTGTGCTTTGTCCATGTTGCTATGTGTCCATCCCCAGCTGCTCACGGTACCCCCAAGTCTATACATTTAGCGTATGTTAGTTATCCATTTACCCCGGGATGGGAATATAAGTGGTCTCCAACGCCCCTAGACCTAATCAATGACATGTTGAACAGCTTTGTAAATACTCCCGTCTGAACTTGGGGGAATCTCTCTAGATGAAACACTTGAAGTAGCATTGCTGGATCAGAGGCTCTACATATAATTAATTTGATTGAGTTTCACCAGACGACACCCAGGGTGACACTGCACTGCACCCGCCCATCCCGCTTTCTAATTGGCGCTAATCTGATGGTTGTAAAATGATGTCACATTGTCGGGTTCAATTTGCAAATCTCTGTGTTACTAGTAAGAGTGTTTTTTTCCTACGCTCGTTAGAACTTGGGGCTTCTTTAATTGTGAATTACGTGTTCATGTTCTTTGATCACTTTTCTGTGGGAATTCCTGTTTTTTGTAGATTTATAACAATTTATATATATTCCAAGATATCGGTCCCTAATTAATTTTATTTTTTAATTTATTTAAAGAAATTTTATTATAGTTGATTTACTATGTCCTGTCAATTTCTGCTGTACAGCAAAGTGACCCAGTTATATATTTATATACATTCTTTTTTTCACATTACCTAATTAATTTTAGATATTGCATGTATTTTCCGACTTCATGTCATTTATCTATTAGCTTTGCCTACGTTGTCCTTCATGGGCCTGGAAGGACATAGGAATGGAAATCATAGGAATGGAAATCCCTAATGTTTATATAATTCTTTCTTTTCTCATACTTCATTCAAACCATAGTTTGTACTCTAGAGGTCTTATACAGAAAGTCCTTTCTTAGCCCCAAGTCACAAAGATAATCTCCTATAATCACCTTTGTTATGTTCACGGTTTATCGTTCACATTTAGTTCTTAATCTGTCTACACTTCAATTTTGTTTACACTACTTGTTAAGGATCTAAGTTTGTTTCATTTACAGTTAGGTGTCAGACCAGTTTTCCCAACACCCAAACTAGACTTCCTTTCCCCAGTGAAGACCCCTTTATTATTTTTTAATTTTTTTTTAATTAACATATGGTTGATTTACAATGTTGTGTCAATTTCTGCTGTACTACTGAGTGACTCAGTCGCACGTAAACATACAGTCTTTTATTTATTTATTTATTTATTCATTTAGGGCCACATCTTGGCATGTGGAGGTTCCCAGGCTAGGGGTCGAATCGGAGCTACAGCTGCCAGACTACACCACAGCCACAGCAATACAGGATCCTAGCTGCGTCTGTGACCTACAGCACGGCTCACAGCAATGCCGGCTTCTTAACCCACCGAGTAAGGCCACGGATCCAACTGACATCCTCATGGATACTAGTTGGGTTCAATATCACTTAGCCACGACGGAAACTCATACATACATTCTTTTTTAAAATATTATTTTCCATCGTGATCTATCCCAGGAGATTGGAGTCTGGAGTTAGTGGATGGAAACTGCTACATTTAGGATGGATAAACAATAAGGTCCTTATTGTTTATGGATAAACCTTATGGATAAACAATAAGGTCCTTATTGTTAAAGGGGTACAGCACCGGTACCCCTTTATTGTGTAGTTCCCAAATATACATGCATCTCTCTCTGAGCTCCCTCTTTGCGTCATTGCTGATTCACCAGTGGCTTTGCAGTTTGTCAGTATTTGCTGGCATGAAATACTGTTCTGTGCTGTCCCTTTTCTCAGCTTATTTTGGTATTCACAGACTTTCGTTCTTCAAAATAAGTTCACTGAGTCCCTCTAGAAACCCAGCTGAAATTTGGATTGAGACTGAGTTGGATTTATGGATTAATTTGGAGAAGTCTGACATCTTTTTAATGATAGGTGACCATATCAAAAGCATAAAATAGGCATTTATTTGGGTGGGGGTGTCTTCTTTTAATTCTCGTAATACAGTAAAATGAAAAGTTTTTTCGTGAAGGTCATATGCTTTCTCTTCAGGTTACTTCCTATACACTTTATAGCTTTGTTGCTCTTGAGCATGGCATCTTTCCTTTTTTTTAAATTATTGCTCTGTATATTGTTCCTGTAGAAAAATCTGTTGACTTTTTTAAAATGGTTTTGTATTTGGAAACTTGTGGAGCTTTTTAGTTCCAATAATTTGTTGATTCTGTTTTGTTTTTCACTTTGGCTTTTTTTAGAGCCACACCTGCAGCATATGGAGATTCCCAGGCTAGGGTGTCGAATTGGAGCTGTAGCTGCCAACCTATGCCATAGCCACAGCAACACAGGATCTGAACTGTGTCTATGACCTACACCACAGCTCACGGCAACGCTGGATCCTTAACCCACTGAGCAAGGCCAGGAATCGAACCTGAGCCCTCATGGATGCCAGTCAGTTTTGTTAACCACTGAGCCATGACAGAAACTCCTGATTCTGTTTTTTTTTTTTAATTAATTTCTTATGAGTGTGTAACTTTCTTTTCTTGGACTGCTCTTGTCTAACTTAAGGATCAAGATAAAATTGAGCATAATCTGATGAACCTAGTTAAGTGACTTCTTTTGTTCTTCATCTCCTTTTAAAATAACTTATATAAGGTAAAAAATTTCTGTATCTTGAAAGTTTGATAGCACTATAAAACCACTAGGGTCTGGGGCCTTTTGTGATAAAGAGATCTATATTACCATTTCAGTTTCTTTAAAATGTGTTTTGGTCTATTCAAGATCAGTTGCTTGTTCTTGAAGAATTTTTTGCTCTTTTTTCTTCTTCCAGAAAATTTCCATTTTTTTTTCTTGCTTTTCAGGTGGATTAGTTCTTAGTTTTACATAACACTTTAAAATTATGTTTTAAATTCTCTTGTATCAATAAGGATGTCCCTCCATTTCAGTTTGTATTTTACTGTTTGCATTTTCTTGTCTATCTTAATTGATCTCTTTGAAGAGACTGCTTTTGGTTTCACTGTCTTTTCTTTCTACTGCTATTGCTGCTTTTGCCATTTCACTGATTTTTTTGTCATTATCTTCATTATTTTCTAACCAGAGCCATTTCTCTCTCTCTCTACCTCTCTCTGCCTTTTTTTTTTTTTTTTTTTTTTTGCTTTTTAGGGTCATGTAGACGTTTCCACGCTAGGAGTCTAATTGAAGCTGCAGCTGCTGTCCTATGCTGCAGCCACAGCAACATGGGATCCAAGCCACATCTGCAAACTGCACCATGGCTCAGAGCAATTCCAGATCCTTAATCCACTGAGCGAGGCCAGGGGTCAAACCTGCATCTTCATGGATACTAGTTGGGTTCGTAACCTGCTGAGCCACAGTGGAAACTCCCACTAGAGCCAGTTCTAACCTAGGTCTTCTGAGCCTTAAAATGATGTCCCTCCTGTTTTGCTGAGTCAGCTCTGCAGCAGCTCCTTCAATGGAAATTTGACCTCTGTCCTGTGATTCTGAATCCACTCTCCTAGGATGCAACTTCTCCTACCTTTGGGTAAGTTTTTTGCAAGAAAGTTATTTCTCAGATTGACTCTAAAAACGACCCTGTACATTTCTACTACCATTTGGCTATACAAAAATATTTAGTTCAACCTTCCTGGGACTGCTCTTTGACAATTTCAAGATATTATTTTTAGGTGCTCTGAGTTTTCTCTTTTCAAAATGAATCATGCCCTGAAGTACCTTCAACTACCCCCATGTGGTTCTACCTGACGTCCTCAGCCACCTGTCCTCCAGATCCTTTCAATCAGCCAGTGCTTCTCTTAAACAGCAGGGCTCAGAATGCAGGACAATTTCTCTGATAAGACAGAGTTAAATGAGAGAAAAATCACCTCCTTCATTTTAAATGTTATACAGCTGTTAATGCAATCCAGTGGACATTAACTCCGTTAGCCAAGACATCAGAGTGGACTCACTGCTGGCCAAAACCTTTCTCTGCATACTAGTTACTGCTTAATTTTGACTCCCTTTCCTCTTCGTGAGTAGTTGAAATGACTGGCTCCTTCATTACCACTGAGCCATGACAGGAATTCCAGATTCTTTTCCATTATAGGTTATTACAAGATACTGAATATAGTCCCCTGGGCTATACAGTAGGTCCTGGTTGTTTATCTGTTTTATACTCAGGTGTGTGCACGTGTTAATCCCAAACCCCTAATTTACCTCCACTCCCTCCTTCCCCACTATCCCCTTTGGTAACCATACATTTGTTTTGTAAATTAGTCCATTTGTATAATTTTTTGTTAGATTCCACATATAAGTGGTCACCCAGAGGTGATCGTGAGTGTAGAATGAGGGAAATGTCTGGCACAGAGCTGGCATCCAGGATGCTTTCAGTAAGCAGTAGTTTATTTTTACTTTTCCCTCCGGTTTTGAAGCACATGCTATCTCTCTTTACCTTCGATCTTACGTGACAAAAAGGGAAGTCAAGCAGCCTTTGAACATAAATGTTTATTAGAAACTTTACTCACATGAAAGACACGTAGCACACAGACGACAAACCGTAAAATACACCATACTCCTTTCTGTAAATTCTACAAGGCCGGTTAATTCTCAAAGAAGATCTTTGAGAAGATTTTTGAAAATAAATGTTTATTAGAAACTTTACTCACATTTTAGACACATAGCACACAGACGACAAATAGTAAAATACACCATACTCCTTATTATAAATTCCGCAAGGCCAGTTGATTCCCTTTTTTTTTTTTTTTTTGGTCTTTTTGCGTTATCTGGGGCCGCACCCGCGGCATATGGAGGTTCCCAGGCTAGGAGTCTAACAGGAGCTGCAGCTGCTGGCCTTTGCCACAGCCACAGCAACGCCAGATCTGAGCTGCGTCTACAACCTAAACCACAGCTCACGGCAACACCGGATCCTTAACCCACTGAGCAAGGCCAGGGATCAAACCCACAACCTCATGGTTCCCAGTCGGATTCGTTAACCACTGAGCCACGACGGGAACTCCAAGGCCAGTTGATTCTCAAAGAAGATCTTTGATTGCTTTTTTATTTTTATTTTTATTTTTTGCTTTTTAGGGCCACACCTGCCGTCTGCGACCTATACCTCAA
Source organism: Catagonus wagneri (assembly GCA_004024745.2). Taxonomy (NCBI): domain Eukaryota; kingdom Metazoa; phylum Chordata; class Mammalia; order Artiodactyla; family Tayassuidae; genus Catagonus; species Catagonus wagneri. The sequence goes on from PVHT021183632.1 coordinate 6,827,827, forward strand.
CTCATGGCAACACCGGATCGCTGATCCACTAAGCGAGGCCAGGGATCAAACCTGCGTCCTCATGGATACCAGTCATATTCGTTTCCACTGCGCCACGACGGGAACTCCTCATTGACTGCCCTTGATATCTCTCTCTCTCCCTCTCTCTCTCCATATATATATACTTTTTTTTTTTGTCTTTTTGCCTTTTCTAGGGCCATACTCGCGGCATATGGAGGTTCCCAGGCTAGGGGTCTAATTGGAGCTATAGCCACCGGCCTACACCACGGCCACAGCAACACGGAATCCGAGCTGCATCTGCGACCTACACCACAGCTCACGGCAATGCCGGATCCTAAACCCATTGATCGAGGCCAGGGATCAAACCCGCAACCTCATGGTTCCTAGTCCGATTCGTTAACCACTGAGCCACGAAGGGAACACCTTGAACTCTATGTTCACGGCCAGCCTATGCTTGCCATTGAAGAAGGGGGCACTTCTGATAGGAATGCCGGTTGATGTTTTCATTTATGTTAACAAGACAAAGGCCAAACGATGAAGATTTCACTAGTTCCTTAACAACATGACCAACCTCCCTGCTGACTCAGACAATACTTTGCAAAGCCGGGGAGGAGCATTCCTCAGTTTGAGGGAGGAGCTGAGACAAGACACATTTTAAGTCTATTCTGCGTTGTTTTCTGCAGTCTAAACAGCCACCACCGCAACCTACATTAAGTCCTGATGTGCTGCCCTTCGCATTTCCTTGGAATATTCCCCCGCTAGCTGCTTTCATGCCTTAAAAGTGATGCCACGTGGCTGGGAAGAGACGGAGGTGACCCTTCGTTATCGACATCTCTATTAGATAATAGCAAAAACTGAGTGAATGCTTCAGGAAGTGGTGAGGCTTCAGTATTGACCATGGATTTTAAATGTTTCATATTTTTATTTTTAGAGCAAAACTGAGCAGAAAGAACAGAGTTCCCCTGTACCCTGCTCCCGCCCATGGGCAGCGCCCCCCCCCCCCGCCCACTGTCAACAACAGCCCCCAAGGGCGCGTAAGTTACTGTCAAAGAACCTGCACTGCCATGTCACCAAAAGCCATCATTTACATCTACATGGGGCTCACTCCAGGTGCTGTACATTGTGTAGGCTTGGACTTCAGTGGGACGACATTCGTTCGTTATGACAATATCGTGAAGTGTAGTTTCATCGTTACCTTTATTATTTATTTATTTATTTATTTATTTATTTTCTTTCTACGCCCACACCCGCGACATATGGAAGTTCCCGGGCTAGGGGCCCAATCGGAGCTCCAGCTGCCGGCCTGCACCACAGCCACAGCAACGCCAAATCCGAGCTGCCTCTGCAAACCACGCCACCGCTTGTGACAATGCCAAATCCTTAACCCACTGAGCGAGGCCAGGGATCGAACCCACATCCTCACAGACACTATGTTGGGTTCTTAACCCTCTGAGCCACAAAGGAAACTCCACCTTTATTTTTAAGGTGGAGTTATATTTTTAAGGTAAACATATAAGTTTACATACTTTAATTTTTAATGATGGCTCTGTGACCTACTCAAAATTCTTGAAGTTTTTTTTTTTTTTTTGGCTTTTTGCCTTATCTAGGGCCGCACCCGCGGCATATGGAAGTTCCCAGGCTATGGGTCTAACAGGAGCTGTAGCTGCTGGCCTACGCCACAGCCACAGCAACGCGGGATCTGAGCTGCGTCTGCAACCTACACCACAGCTCACGGCAACGCCGGATCCTTGACCCACTGAGCAAGGCCAGGGATCGAACTCACAACCTCACGGTTCTTAGTCGGATTCGTTAACCACTGAGCCACGATGGGAACTCCTAAAATTCTTGAAGTTTTAACAGTTGGGTCCCAGGGGCCAGTGCCTGCTGCCTCCAGCCCATCCCTGGAGCTGGGCATGCAGACAGGGCCTCAGGTCCCTGGGCCTCCCCTGTAAGGCCACCTAATGCCTTCCAGGCACAACCAGACAGGCTCTGGGTAGCTCTGAACTCAGAAGACCCACCCGGTGACTGGGTGGGGCCAGATGTCACCTTCTCTCCCTGTCCCTCCCCAAAGCAGGTGGGGCCAGAGCTCCCAGTCACCAGGGCCCTGCCGGGACTGCCTAGTTTGAGGTCGAGCACAAGACCTGGGCGCCCACAGGGCAGCTGAGCCAGATGAGCTGCAGCAAGCGTGGTGCCTCCAACCTTGAACCCTGCAGGGTAGAGCTGTCGGAGTTACTGCAGTCACGCTTCTGGATGGGAGGCCCTGAGAAGTTTACAATAAAAATCAAAAACAATTTTCCTTGGAGGAGGAATCATTTAATTGGAGAGCCCTGGCCTAAAGTTTCTCTGTTCACAGGCTTAACTAGCGCAGCTATTATTTTTATTGCCCTCCAGAGAGATTTATACAGGGCTCGCTGCCTTAAAGAGACAGCCCTGGGGGCTGAACCTGGCTGGGCTCAGGAGGGAGCCTCCTAGGAGCTCAGAGGTCCTGGGCCCACGGAGCCAGGGGCTGCGGATTCAGGACAGCGGGTCTCTGGTCTATGGGGATGTACATTCCCAGGACGGGGAGATTCGCGCCACGGTCCTGGGAAGCAAAGAAGAGGCACTGACCCAATTATTTATTTAACAAACACTCATGAGCACTTGCAATGTCCCGAGAGTGTTCAAAACACTTTGAAAACAATACATTTAAATGTTATCAACCAGGGGCTAGGAAGCCCCTTTTAGAGATGAAAAAAAAAAAAAAAAAGGGACTTTTTTTTTCTTTTTAGGGCCTCGCCCATGGCTTCTGGAAGTTCCCAGGCTAGGGGTTGAACTGGAACTGCAGCTGCCAGCCTACGCCACAGCCACAACAACACCAGACCCAAGCCGCATCTGTGACCTGTGCAGCAGCTTATAGCAGCTCCAGATCCTAAGCAAGGCCAGGGATCAAACTCACATCCTCATGGATACTGGTTGGGTCCCTAACTCCCTGAGCCACAAGGGGAACTCCAAGGACCTGGGAGAACAAGTGAGGATTTGAACCCAGGCAGTCTGGCTCCAGCGTGCGCACACTTTGCCAGGATGCCGTCAGGAACATGGCCAAGAACACGGAGTAGCAGGAAGTTACCTGAAGCTCCACCCGTCTGGCGTGGTGGGTGTGAACCTGGGGCGGGGTGGGGGGAGGGGATGAGGACCAGGTTCTGCACGTGTGCACTCATACATGCATGCATGAACAGCTGTGCACGTATGTGCACACCGCGCCCATGTATGTAGGCACCTGTGTGCAGTGCACACATGAAGACGTATGTATGCACATCCACACATGTGCACACTCATAATCATGTGCTTGTGCACACACGCGTTATCTGAGCCCTGAGGGCAGTGGCAGGGCCTTGACACAGGAGACTGTCCCTTTCAGATTAGTGCTCTATCTCGAAAGCTCCCTCTAGTCAGGGGTGCATGGGGGAGTCCCTCTCTTTTGCACCTCCATGTCCTCATCTGAAAACTGAGGGAGCTGGTTTTCCTATCATGAATGGGAAAGTTCCTTGTAAGCTGTAAAGGAGGGTGAGCTCTGCTTTCAAAAGTCCATGGACTTGTCAAGAGAGTAAAATGTAACCGTTACCCACTTAGCTCTCAACATGTCACCTAGAGGGCAGTGGTGGTGGTGGTGTGTGTGTGTGTATGCACGTGTATGCATGTGTATGTGTGTGTGTGCGTGCGCGCACAGAGGCAAAGAAGAAACTACAACCCCCAAAACTGTAAGAAAAAAGCCCAACGTCACCCAGCAAGGCTGAGCTGGGACTTGAATCAGGCCTGCCTGAAATCTTCACACTTCTTGCCTTACATCTGCTTTTTCCCAGGCCACCTGTCTCCTCTGAGCATCAGGCCGCCCTCACAGGACAGCCACCCGCAAGCCGTTAACCACTGGTGACCTGGTCAACTTCAAAAGTTGATATGGGAGTTCCCATTGTGCTCAGTGGGTTAAGAACCTGGCCAGTATCCATGAGGATAAGGGTTCGATCCCTGGCCTCACTCAGTGGGTTTAGGACCTGGCATCGTTGTGAGCTGTGGCATTAAGTCTCAGACGCAGCTTGGATCCGGTATTGCTGTGGCTGTGGCGTAGGCCAGCAGCTGCGGCTCTGATTTGACTCCTGGAGGCCTGGGAACTTCCATATGGCGCAGATGAGGGAAAGAGAGAGAGAGAGAGAAAGAGAGAAAGAGAGAAAGAAAGAAAGAGAGGGTGGGAGGAAGGAAGGAAGGAAGGAAGGAAGAAAGAAAGAATGGAGGGTGGGAGACTGACATGCCCTCTTCACAGCCTGAAAGTTGAAAGAGACCTTCGCCCGCCGGGGGCCCCCCCTTCCTGCACCCTTTCCTAACTTTCCTTCCTACGACCAAGCGCCCCTCCCCGCAGAGGGAGCTGTGGGCCTCAGAACAAGGGAGGAAGCTCAGAAGAGGCTGGGATGCCTGGCCTCCCCTCTTCCCAGCTGGAAAATGGGTGTGAAATTCACAGTTAATCCTATAAAAAAACAAGAAGCCCAGGGCTGGGTAAGAGCACCTGATGAGTGCCGTGAAATAAAAAGGCAAGAGCAGGGCCAACAGCCCTCTGGGGACAGTTGTGCAAAGGGGGCCACCGGCCCCTCATTTAACTGTTTCCAAGAAACGGCGCCGGCTGGTCCTGGGAGCAGCCGAAGGAGACGGAGCCACGGACGCGACTCTCCACCCGCAAGCCCTGCTACTCGGCTGGAGCAGGAAACGGAGAGAGATGAATGGGAAAGGCCTGTGATGTCAGAAAGACCGGGGCCGGAGCCCGTGCTCCGCCCTTCACTTGCTGGGCAGCCTCACCAGAATCACACAGCCTCTCTGAGCCCCAGTCCCCTGGTCCGGGACATGGAGTTGATGACATCTACCGCCGAGCTCTGGTGACGGCGCGGACCGTGGAAAGGCCGGCCCAGGGCAGATGTTCAATCGACAGCGGTTCCTGGAGGCCAGGAGCGCGCTGGGCGAGGCCTCGGGGAAAACTCCAGACTGCCCGCAGGGAGGGGGCGCTCCCAGCACCTCCTTCCATGGCACCGGGGGCTTTGCTCACCTCTCTGAAAATTAAATTAAAGCTCAACAGTAGTGCCTTTGTGGCTTACACATTATAGGCCTCGCCAGCAAATAGTCTTAATATCCACCGCTGACAGGATGGAATTAGCTGCATTTTTTTGGTTGGGGTCTTTATTTCTTGCTCTAAAGTTCATTCTCCCCCTCAGGGGTGTAAGCTGGCGTTTAACGCAGTCCTGGAAGCACCGGGCCACTCTTAAGTAGGGTGGGCTGAGGCCTTGGCCGGGTGCTCAGCAGACCAAGGTGAGTGCTTCTGGGGCTGGGGGGAATGTTCTGGGCTCCCCCCACCCCACTCCCTGGCACCCCCGCCCCGGGTTGGCCAACACAGGCTCCGCAGGCACAAGAGAATCAATGACGAATTATCGTTAAGCCTCCTGATCATTATCCTCATTACGGGTAACCGGAGCTCGCCTGGCCCGAACGCAGCTCTAAACCCCACTAAGACGGGACGCGCTCGGGAAGAATACGCCGGATGTAATTTAATAATCCTGGAAACAAGTCCATACTCTCTTTTGTCTTTGGCCCAAAGAGAGGTAATTCCCGACCCAGCCCGAGAAGTGGAACTGTGCCGACTGGAGAGAAAGGCCTAGGTCGGGTGGACGAGGACTTGGTGGGGATTTGGAGGCTGTGCTCTGCTTCTCCTAGATGGAGCCCCCTCCCATGCCTCCACACCGCCAGCAAGGCCTCTGCTGCCCTCTCAGAACCTTCCAGAACCTTCACGTGCATTAGAGAAAAGAGCCCCATTCTTCAGGTCCACACAGGCCTGTGCCGATGTTGCAGGGCAAGCAGGGGGAGGCTGGATGTCAACCCCTCTTTGCCCCCCTCTCACCCCCTGGCGGGCTCCCCTGCCACCCCCTCGCACACAGCGCCGTACAGCTTATAAAGCACTTTTGCATCCTTTCGGCTCTTAGGATTCTCCCACAACTCTCTGAGAGAGGAGGGTAGGATTATACGGCCATTTCACAGACGGGAAAATGGGGGCCCAGAGGGGTGAAATGACTTGAAGCCCAGAGTGCCAGACCAAGGCTGGGTCTGGAACTCAAGCCTTCCCACTCCAAAACCAGGCAAGTCTGGAACCCTCAGACTTAAAGGGTTGAAGTCTCAACTGGTAGCTCAGATGGTGACCGCATTTGGAGACAGGGCCTTTAAAGAGGTGATTACGTTACAATGAGGTCAGCGCGGGGTCTGAGCCGCATCTGCCACCGCTTGTGGCAACGCTGGATCCTTAACTCACTGAGGCCGGGGATCAAACCAGCATCCTCATGGATACTCGTTGGGTGCTTAACCCGCTGAGCCACAACCGGAACTCCTGTCTGGTCAGTTTGCTGCGCGGCCTGGCGTTGGGATTGGTGACCCTGACGGCCAGTTGGGCCGCTCTCTCCACAGTAGCTTTGCGGTTCTTGGAAGAGGCGCTGTGAGCAGTCTCAGCACAGTAAGATTTGCTGCACATCAGCGGCACTTCAACCTCCTTTACACTGTGTACCAGAAACTTCTGGAAGCCACTGGGCAGCAGATGCTTTGTTTTCTTGTTGCTCCTGTAACCGGTGCTGGGCGTCAAGATCTGGCCCTTGAACCTTCTACGCGCCCTGTTGTCAGTGCCTTGGGGTTTCCACCAGTTCCGCTTAAGTTTGCCATTTCGGTCTGACTGGTGCCGGATGAACTTCTTGGTCCTCTTTTTGGCGACGTTGGGCTTCACAGGGGGTCTGAGAGCGGCCACGATGCCAGGTGGGAGATGGCTGTCACCTCCGCAGGCAGCGCAGAGGAGCAAACATAAAATGTTTTGAGGCTTACTTAGACCCTTGAATTAGGCAGAAATCTTGAAAACTGACAAACTTTCAATTGTCAGCACCACCCACTTCCCTTGCATCCATGCCCGCTCATCCCTTTTATGTGGGTGTGTCCCCAGACCCGGGCACAGACTGATCAGTGTACAGCAGGTGCATGACAAAGGCTGATGAATTCCCAGGCCTCGGTCCAGCCTGCCGGGTCCTGGACCACTTGGGCGAGTCCACGGGCATCACCAGCAGCAGCCCCACTCGGGGAGGGCTGGCCCTTGACCTCACCGCCCCGCCCTTCCCTCTAGCATCCTCTTCTCACCTGGGAGGTGGGACTCTGGCTGGGAGGTTGACACTGAGATCGGCAGAGCTGGAGCCTTTTGTAAAGCGGTGTTGGCGGTCTGGGTGGGGGGGGTCCTAGACTGCAGCCACAGCAAAACCCTAAGAGCTCACCCGACTCGGGTCCCAATGGGGGGCAGCCTGGGCCGTTCTTGGCTACACCTGACTCCCCAGAGTGCGGCCCCAGGAACATGGCCCGTGCAGGTGGCGACCCAAGCAGAATCCCACCCAAGGGGAGTAGATCAGTGTCTCCCCTGGAGAGCTTTGTGACTTGGGGCTGGAGTGGCGGGACTGCAGGGGAGAGCGGACGAAGCCTGGGGAAGCAGCGAAGGGAGCCCCATTTTCCAATGAAACTTGAAGGTGAACGAGTGCCCACAGACAGGGGTCAGCCTTGCACTTGGCCCTGTTTCAGCAGCCCCCTGGTTCATCCTCTAGGCTCCTAGGACCTGAAACTCCACAGATCAGCTATGTGACCTTGGCCGAGCCCCTTCCTGTCTGGACGACTGAGAGAGGCAGGAAAAGCCAAGTGAGCTCCTTGTCAGCCGCCCACCCCACCCCGCCCTCCTGGATGCCAGCAGCGTGAGTGGGCTGCCAGGTCTCTGTGGGAGGCCGCAGAGGGGGCCAGCCATTCAGGGAGCCAACAGGACAGGGGGCGACTCTCCTGCAAATGAAAGCAGGAAGCAGGGAGATTGTGGCCACCCCAAGCAGCCTGCCAGAAGCTCGCCTTCCCAAGCAGCCTGCCAGGAACATGCTGACGGGGAGGGAACCCTGTCCCCGCAGTGCCAAGGCCCCTCCACCCACTCTTAAAAAAAGCAGTGTCTGTCTTGTGGGCCACAGGGTCCTTCCTCCCCGCCCAGGCCCTGGGCCGTACCTGAGATGTATAAACAAGGCCGGGGCTGCAGACTGTTGAATCGGGCCGCTTCTGGCATTGCTCTGGTTGGCAGAGCGGTTCCCCTGTGATCGTTATCAGCCACAACCGAATCTGGAGAGTGGCCGGAATTCTAAAACCTCCCCCAGCAGTGTGTCCTTCTGCGGACATGGGGGAGCCGTCCCCCCTCCCCTTGTCAAGTCTCCACCGCTGCTCCAATCCACCACCGCCTTTTTTCCACGAGGCAGCTGCCCATATCGGCACTGTCAATGGTCCCATCGCCCAAGCGTTGTCATCCTGTGTCCCAGGACGGAGCCTCCTGCCCCAGCACTAGACTTTGGGTCTGATGGCCAATGAGAAGCAACAGTGATGGATTGTGGCCCTCGCCGCAGGCCTGCTAGAAGGGGGCGCAGGTGAGCACCAGGTGGGCTCGAAATACCATCTGTTTGTGCCCCCAACAAAATCTATTCCTTTATTGGTTCACTAAACAAAGGTACGGAGTTCCCTTTGTGGCTCAGCAGGTTAAGAACCCGACTAGTATCCATAAGGATGCAGATTTGATTCCTGGCCCTGCTCGGTGTTGCCATGAGCTGTGGTGTGGGTTGCAGACATGGCTCAGATCTGGCGTTGCTGTGGCTGTGGCAGCTGCAGCTCCAATTCAAACCCTAGCCTGGGAACTTCCATACATGCCACACGTGTGGCCTTAAAAAGCAAAATGCCAAACCAGACCAAACCAACCAAGCAACACACAAAAAAAGAAACAAAGATGGATTGTGCCCTTTCCCTGGGCACAGAGGATTCCCTACCCGCCGGGGGCTCCCAGTCCGGGGCGCCGGCTCACCCACTAACCATAGTGTGTACGTTACAGCATTAGAGTTACAGGCATCAGGACCAGCACACAGGCTGGGGGCCTGGGGCGGGAGGCATTCTGGAGGACTTCCTGGAAGAAGCTACAGGTCAGATGAATCAGTAAGGGGTGGGTATTGTGGCAGGAGACTCTGCCCACGGGCCTTCAGGGATCCCAGCAGAAGGATGTGAACTGAACAAACAGGAATCTGAAGTCACACACTCGACATGAGTTGAAGGAAGAAGTGGAATGTCATGGTCCCCATTCCCCCCCTTGCCAGAAATAGGGCTGCGTGGAGGAGGGGGAGGGCTGGAGGGAAAGGCTCGTCGGGCCACAGCTGCCTGAGGCAGGGCCGCGGGGGCTGATTGCTGCCATCCTCAGGTGACTGTGCTGGGGTGGTGGGGGGACTTTGTGACCCCCCACAGGGTGTTGACAAGAAAGGCTAGCTCGTGCTTCACGCTCGGCAGAGGCCTGGGGTCTTCCCCAAGCACCCCGAGTTCAGCGGTGTCCTAGGCCCCGGACCTCAGCTGTGAAGGGGATGGATTGTTGGGGTGCACGCACAGCCTGCAGGGGCACCTTGACCCCCAGGAGTCTACACTGGGAAGTATGGGGCAGGCGGGTTGCGGGTCAACACAAACCCTAATAAGTAAACCAAAGGATCTCAGCTGTGGGTGCTCTGAAGGCAGTAAAAGGAGGGGACACGGTAGTGGGCGGGGGCGGCTGAGGGGTTGGCTGAATGAATGAATGAGCATTAGCCATTAAATCCAAGGGTGACGAGTACACTTCCCGTCCCTTGCTAACTGATGAGGCCACTGGCGAAGTGGCTCGGAGCCCAGCTCCCTGCACCCATGTCCCGGCCCCCCCACCCCCGCCCCGCATGCTCCCCTCATGATGGGCAATTCACTTAACGCCCATGCACCTCAGACGCCTCACTCCTCCTCTATGAAACGGGGGTGAACTTTGTCACCTGTCTCGTGGGCTTGGGGCGCGGTGTACTCACTACACCAGTCACTTAGGCCGGTGCCTGGCATAGGTGCCAAGTTACACAAAGGTGCTAAGTTGGGCTTATTGCTGGTGCCTGAGTTGAGAAGGATTCTGAGGCCACACAGGGCTCAAAGGGGCTGGGGTCCCAGGAGGAGAAGGGGACGTGCTCAGCTCCACCCTCCCATCCCCTCCCAGCGACCGGCTCCACTGGGAACTCTCTGCTGTAGAAACCCCTCATCACAGCTCTGATCCTGGTCTCCGTCTCCCAAACCTCCCGCCCCACTTCGGCTCTCCGGACCCCCCTCGTTCATGCTTCCCCTCGCCCACAGTGGGTGGCAGCTCGTGGGACAAATGTGTGGCTGGAGAGACTGGGAAGCTTGCCTGGAAGAAGGGAGGCTTACGCTGGATTCAGGAAGGTGGGCAGGGTTTGGCCAGAGAGGAAGAGCATTCTGGGTAGACGGCAAGGAGGTCCTCCAGGAGGGGAGGGGAGGGGCGAGGGAGAAGGCTGGAGAGGGGACCGAGGCAGCGGAAGTCCACCCCAGGAGGTCCCTGCACCTGGAACAGCCCTCCTCATCCTCCTCGTGCAGTCGGCGCCCCTCTTCCCTTCAAGACCAAGTTCAAAGCCCCGCAACTCAGGCTTCTTCTTGCCGCTTCTCCTGGCATCACAGCCCCGCATCGCTGGCACCACACTGCCCAGTCACGGGCACCAGAGTTTAAGCCTGGGCTTTGCAGCCTCCAGACCCATGTGACCGCTGAGCCTCAGCTTCCTGATCTGTAAAATGGGAATAGTAATACTAGCACCCTCCTCACTGACTCACTGCAGTGATGGACACAGCCCAGTGCCTGGCCTGTAATAATTGGTTAGTGGAGTTCCCTGGTGGCCCAATGGGTTAAGGACCTGGCAATATCACTGCTGTGACTCTGGTCACTGCTGTGGCTCGGGTTCGGTCCCTGGTCTGGGAACTTGCACCTGCCATGGGCGTGGCCAAAAGAAATTATTGGTCAGTAATAGCACTCCTAGTCGCCATGTGTTATTTATCATTTATGCCCTGACAGCTCCCTGCCCCACCCGCATGCCTAGCACGGCACCACAGGCCCTCGGAAGGATGGCTGATGAGCTGAAACTCTCCGTGTGCCTTGTGCAGCATCGTTTTAAAGTCCTTTCACCTCTGTTGGTCCATTTTCTTCCTCCAACCTGACCCCGTGGGGCAGGCAGGGCAGCCGGTACCTTTCAAGTAAGGGGAAAAATCCCAGGCTGCTCACTGAGGCTGTGGGACGTCTGCTTGCCCCCAACCTGACGCTTGGGCTACAAGATCTAAGCCTCATGAGGCAAGAGGCAGAAAGGAAGCACTTCAAAGCGAGGAGGGGAGGATATCAAATGTTACCGGGTGACTCTTCGCCACCCCAAAGCTGGGTCCACACGGTGACAGACAGAGTGTGAGTGGTAGGGCCGAGGCTAGAGGGAACCCGGTCCAGCGACAGAACTGACCATCTGAACCAGAACTCCCACTGGGACAGCAGGCTCTGCGTTTATGCAGCAGGAAGAGGCTTCTGAGGACCTGCTTGGAGGAACTGGACGTGCCTCGCACTCTCTGTCTCACGGAATCCCCACCAAACTCCCTGAGACACATTATCACTGTCCCCAGTTGACAGATGAGGAAACTGAGGCTCAGGGGGATTAAGCAACCCACCCAGGCCACACTGTTCATCATGGGCAGTGAGCGGGGGGTTCGGCCAGGACTGGTCTCTCGCCGCTTTTCCCATCACCATAAACCCCTCAAGAAGGCTGCTGAGGAGTTCCCGTCGTGGCTCAGCAGTTAACTAGCATCCATGAGGACTCAGGTTTGATCCCTGGCCTCACTCAGTGGGTTAAGGATCTAGTATTGCCATGAACGGTGGTGTAGGTCGCAGACACAGCTTGGATCCTGTGTTGTTGTGGCCGTGGCGTAGGCTGGCAGCTGTAGCTCTAATTCATCCCCTATTCTGGGAACCCCATATGCCACAGATGCGGCCCTAAAAAGACCAAAAAAAAAAAAAAAATCCTGCTGCTATGACAAACCCAGAAGCCAGTCCATGGGCCTGTGTCCAACCCTCCATTCTGTTGGTGATGGGACTGTAAAATATGCATGCACGGGGCACTGTTGACGTCACAGAGCACTTTCAGACCCAAGAATCTCTGGCTGCCACCTCCACCAGTAATGATTTCCATCCTGGAATCTTTGCACACACAAAGAATGCCATCTGCCTGCAGAATCGAGTCTGAAAGTGCTGAGCCCTCGCTGCATCTATAAAGCTCCAAAGACCCTCAAGGCCTCTGTACCGGGATGCAAATCTTCCCTAAATTCGTCCCACTCCTTTAAGGATGTCTCACGGGGCCAATGACTGTGTCACTTCAACACGTCGTAGTTTTAAAAGGTCGTTCCTGGGCACACATCTACTCAAGCATGAAACACCTGCCAGGGGCGCCCATGTCCCAGCCACAGGACTGGGTGCTGGCCCAGCCAGGGTTCCCACCAGAGTTCCTGGGGCTACACGTCGGGGTAAGGGAGGGGCGGTCCACGGAAGCCACCGATGCGTACAGAACTGTGTGACAAGGACAGTGCTGTGGGTAAGGGAGAAAGTGTTTGGGGCTGACCCCATTAGACGGCTCCATGGTGTGACCACTAGCCCGAACCCTTAAAAGCCATATTTGAGCCTCACAGCTCTCTCTGCAGCAGGGATTTTTTTTCTTCCTCTTTTCTTTTTGGCCGCCCTGCGGCATATGGGTTTCCCAAGCCAGGGATCCAATCTGAGCCACACTTTCGAGCTATGCCACAGCTGTGACAACACCAGATCCTTAACCCACTGTGCCGGACTGGGGATTGAAGGGACACCGCCGATTCCATTGCACCACAGCAGGAGCTCCAGGGATTGTTCATTCCCATTTCCCAGAATGGAAAACTCAGGCTCAGAGAGGTTAAGTCACTTACCCAAGTCACACAGCTAATAATGCACAGAGCCAGTGCTCCAGTAAGGGACTCCTGGACCCCAAGCCTGGGGCCGTTTCCTTAGACCTTCACTGCCTCACCTAGGTCCCCCTGACAATTCCTCGGGAGAGGAAAAATACAGAGTTGATGTTTAAAAGCACGATGCCATAGAGCAGGGTGCCTGTAACCAAAAAGGTAGTCTTTTTCCATTTGGGAGGGATCCCAGCCCATCCTGCAAATGACGCAGACACATCTGGGAAGTTAATTGTCACATGATGAAGCCGTGATGAGGATCGTCTGCAAAACTCATGTCCTGTCATTATGTGTTTAGGAATGTCATCACACCCAGGTTTTAATAGCTACTGACAATAAAAAACGACTCAGCAAAGGGTGGCAGTGTGTACGCGTGCGCCCACACACACACACACACACACGTGCTTGCACGCCTGCGCACACATGTGACTCCACAACTGCTCCCGGTGACAGGGTCAGCGAAGAATTTTCTGTGACTAATTAGGTTTTAACTTGCCAGAGAGAAAGTGGACATTGGCAGCCTATTGTATAAGAGTGAAACAAAGTTTGAACTAGAGTGAACTTAATTTCCTTTGCACTGAAAGGAAAGAAAGATTAATGAAATATCCCCAAATCCATCCTGTTAGTTTTTATTAAATCAGCAAATGAAATTTAACCTCCAATTCTGTTATAATGTCCTTTCCTGTAGATTGGGTTTCAACGAGCCTAAGTGAAATAGACACCTTCCCTCTAGAAGAACATTTCGATATGAAAATTGCATTATTGCCGTCAACATCGGGTTACCTGAGGAACAAGCCACTTGGAAAACAATTATGTCCACAAAGAGTGGAATGACACGTATGCTGCCTCGACTTTACAAGAGCCACAATATTCTGATTATGGTATTTCTGCAAGGCGCCTTCTCGCCACGTCGCCGAACGCTGATAACGAAGTCAGTTGAATTTGATGTCACAGCAGCTGTGATACTTTCATCTTCAAACAGGGTTGGGAAAAGGAGGGGAGAGGACAGGCATGGATGATCTATTTTGCACCTACTGTGCGCCGGGCATGGGCTTTCTCCCCTGCGCTGTTCTCATGAGGCTTCAAGGTAATTGCTCCTACCTCTTATAAGGATGAGGACACTGAAGTCTCCGGAAGGCAAAGTGACTTCCTTAGGGTCACGAAGCCACTATTCGAGCTCATGCATCTAACCCGTGATTGTTTCTTGGATTTGTAGAAGCGCATAAGTGTCGCTTTGTTCACTGGATGAATCTGGACAAGCAAACCATCGCTATGACCCGGCTCTCTGACGGTCATGACAACCCCAAGCAACCCCGTGCACACGATCTGACCGTTTCTGTGCGACCCTTGACCACTCCTGACTTCTCTCTTTTGACCTTCAACGTGGCCCCATGAGAGGAGATGCTAAGGCCATTTTAAAGATTTTCAGAGAAGGGAAGAACTAGTCCAGGGTCATGGCTAAGTGGCTGGGCTAGAGCTAAGAGCCTAGGCTTCTGTCTCAGAGTCCAGGGCAAACCTGCCTCTTCCTGAAGGGCACCCACAGGAGGCCACCCAGCCCGTCTGGCCTCTTATGTCCTTTGGGCCCTGTGGGGAGGAAGGGAGGACATTTTTTCCTTTTTTGTTTTCTTTTTCAGCCACCCTGCAGTGTACGGAGTTCCTGTGCCAGGGATCAGATCTGAGCTGCAGTTTCGACCTACGCTGCAAGTGCAGCAATGCTGGATCCTTTCACCCACTGTGCTGGGCCGGGGATGGAACCTGCGCCCTGGCGCTGCAGAGACGCCACCGGTCCTGCTGAGCCGCAGCGGAAACTCTGGGAAGAACACTCTTAGGACTCCCTCGCGAACGGTTTTCAGGTGAGTGGCACAGAAAAGTCTGCTGGCGTGGGATGGCAGGAAAAAGTACACAACGAGGAAAGGTACTTGGGGAGGGGTGAAAACAGATGTTTTCTTTCTGCAGGACTGAGGCAGGCACGCTTCTCTGTGGGCCTGTGGGAGCAGGGGTCAGAGCTGCACTTCTGAGGCTAGAGAAACTACCAGACTCAGATCTCAGTTCAGGAGGGGTTGCGTCAGCCAGGTCTGCCCTCAGAGGTATGCCTGCCTTGGGGAGCGAGGAGACGCTGGTCCCTAGCGAAGAGCGAGGGGAGAGAAACTGGCCACTGGGTGGTGAAGCGGGTGCAGCCTGGCTCGTCATTCTGGGACTCTGCATATCAGGAAACTTCACGGCCACATGTGCTCCACAGCACAGCTTGCTGAGGCTGACATGGGGCCAGCAGTGCCCTCCTGCCCACTTACTTGGGGGGGGGGCAGGCCCTTGGCATCTGGGAACCTCAGCGATCTCATCTGGAAAATGGGAACAACGATATATTCTTCCTCACTGGGCTGTCTGTCCTCAGGATTAAACGAGCGAGTGAGTGCTCACACTTAAGGCACGGCCGGGCACACAGTAAATGCTCAATAAATGCTGACTATGATTTGTAGGCTTTTTCCTCCTTCAAAGCATGAAAATTCCAGCAAAACTCCAGGCTCGCAAACCCGAACACTCAGGCCTCGCTCAAGGGGCCCCAGAAACCTGCGCGCAGGGGGAGGCTGACATACATGAGAACACGCATTCAAATGGGACCCCGCAGGTTTCCAAGCACCCACGTTTCCGGCCCCATCGCAACTCTGTTAGCTGCGTAAAATATTCGAGGCGATAGCCAAGAAGGAGGCGCCTCTGCCAAGGTTCCCCCAGCCTGTCCTCTGGAATTGATTACTCGGAGCTTTTCAGAAACGCAGGAATAAAATGATGCCAGGGCGGATGCACAAACTGGGGACGGCTCAGGTTTCTAACCCAGCACCCCTCCCCCGCCCCTCCCACCCCGGAACAAAGTCCTCTCCCGATTTTAGTAAACTTAACTTGACAATCGTCAAAGAGAATCAAACAGCGCAGAAACGAAGCCTTTAAAAGATGTCAGAAGTCAGAATCGGTAGAAATCTACGACGCTGCCCACCCACCCCCTCCCCGGAATTAGCATTTAAATCTTTCAGGAAGGGGTTTCAGGGGCTGGATTATTTAACTTGCTGGCAAGAAGGCGCTTAGAAAGGGCACTCGTGTTTATTTGGAGTATTACGAGCTCATCTCTTTAGGGTAATCCCGGGGCTTAATCGGAGGGTTACTGGGAAGACATCAATTAACAGCCCCGGCTGAATCCCTTCCCACCCAAACCCCCAGCAGGAGGGTCGAATCATCTGGAAGGTAGATAATTAGCAGAAGGTGCAGGCTGAGGGGTGGGAGCGGGCCCAGACCACCAACAGGGTGAGGGGGCGTCCAGCACCCCCTGGCACTGTCGGCAAGGCAACCCCAGCTAAGTGGATTCCCTCCCAGGGCCCTGCTCATTAACAGCTCCGGCTGGGGGTTTCTTTACACACAAAGCTTCTTTACAGCGCAAGGATTTAGCAAAGAATAGGCGGAGGTGCATCCGAAACATCTGGGCCCAGCTGGCCCGCTGGGAAGTGCAGCCCTCCCCTCAGGGGTGGCGATGGTGGCTGCGGGGCGGGGGCGGGGGCAGCCCAGGGCGCCCCAGCTTCTCAGCTCTGGCACGATTGGGACCAGACTCCTGGGTACAGTTCTCACTGGGGATGGAGGAGGCAAAATGCTGGTGCGCTGATCATCTCCCACGTGCCGAGCCCTGTGCTGGGCAATTTATCAAATCTCTTTAATTCCACTTAAAGACCCCCTCCCATATCTCCGCAGTGCGAGCCGGAGGGGCCCCATTTCTGCTCCAGCGCCTCAGATTTCCTTCTCACCGCCCCCCCCCCTCCACCCAGCCGCTGGTGGTGAGGTCCGGGACAAGCGCAGGTGGATGCGGGGATAGTATTTGCATGTGAGAACACACCCCTCTGTACGCAGTTCCCATCAGCCTGTGCGGCTCCAAGAGGGAGATTCCTTGCGGCAGAAGGCTGCCGAGGGTGTTAGCTGGTTCCTCAAGCTGCCCGCCTCGTCTTCTGCAGTTGCCTTTCGAGCCAGGAAACAGAATGTCTGCAGTCTCCTTGGGTTGGGAATTTTCTTTCTGAATACTAAGGAACTGATGTGGTTGAAACCCACTGGGTGAGTTGGGAAAGCTGGTGGTCAGAGCTACAGGGCCAAAAACAGTTGTCACTGCCCAGGCCTGGCTGGGCGACATAGATGGGTCGCTGGATGCCTCTGGCCACTGCCCCCTCATCTGTGAGGCTGGATAGTGACGGCCCCAGGGGGCCAGAGGACTGCACAGGGCTGGCTGTGGGCAGTGTCCTGCCTGCGTGTTCACAGCCCGTGGATGGAACTCAGTGAATGACTTTCCTTTCTTCGCCTGTGAGTTGAGGTCAGCGAATGTTCTGGAAAGGTTTTAACCATGTAGGCGTAGGGAAGGCAGTTTTCTTGCTCTGACGGAGACAGAATTCCCCCCTTTCGCTTTTCTGACTTTTTTGTAAAAAATGACCTGGCCCAGTATTAATGGCATGTACTAGGTCCCAGCAAAGGGGAGCTTAGATATTTAAAGGTCCTAAGTGTGAGTCTGGGGTCTGGCCTCAAGACTGCTGCTCTGTGACCTTGGAAGGGGGCCCTGACCTCCACCTTCTGTTTTCAAAGGTGAAAGCCCGGGACTAAAGTCACCCGTTTCAAAGGGCCCGGCAGAGATAATACACACAGGGCGACCAGAGTGGATGTCAGCAACAGCAGCAGAATATAACGGAGAGGTCAGCAGAGGACCTAGACGCCTCCTGGTGTGCATGGTAAGCTTTGGTACTGCTTGTGTGACGGGACCGAGGGCCAGATGTCCTGAGCAATAAGCCTGGTCCTGTTGCTGAACTGCCTTTGACTGCAGCCAGACCGCCATCTCTGGGCCTTTGCGTTCTCATCTCCCATTGAGGCTGGTATTGAACGGGATGGTCCATTTCTAAGAATCTGTCTTGCAGGTGGCCAGACTGCATCCTGGAGACCTCTGGTCACTCCCAGCCCACCCCAGACAAGTGTTCTTGAGTTGGGAGACCAGCTCTATACGTCACCCGGGGCCTCACCATCAGGTGGGTCTATCTTGGGCTCCATTCATGGGCTTTCTGCTTAGAGTGTATGGCAAGAACGAACTCATAAGGGAATTCTCTAGTAAGTGGATTCTAGCCACGGCCTCTAGGCCAGTGACCAGGGTGACATGGAAGCACAAGAGGGCCACCCGAGCGTGCCTTTCTGTGAAGCGGAGGGTCTGGATATGTTTCCAAGGAGACTTCCTACTTGCCCAGGGAGACGAGTGACCCAGAGAAATCCTCTCTGAGTCCTGTGTTTTGGGGTCTTTGTCGAAGTTAATGCTCTGTTCAGATAGAAGCGTCTTCGCCACACCATCCCTGCCACTCTCATGCAGGGCACCCCAACTTCTTAAAGGATTCTTCCTCCCAAGACCCCTGAGCCCGGACCCCACACTACAGGACATGCTCCCAGGAGGTGCCCAGACTGCATCATTCTCAAGACTGCCCTCTGCTCGCTTCCAGTCATGGCATCTCAGTTGCTATTTGGTAAGAACCCCCAGCAGAGCCCCCCGCAGGAACCCCCACCTACCTACCCCAAAGGAAAGCACCGCCACGGGCAGACAGTACCTCGCAATGCCCCGCAAGTGTCCCATCTCCTGCTGCCTTCCAGCTCTCCTGCCCTCCCCACCCCAACATTCAGAAGCACGTGCCTCCTCTTTTTTTTTTTCTTTGTGGCCACACCCACAGCACTTGAAAGTTCCCAGGCCAGGGTTCAGACCCTCGCCACGGCAGCAACCTGAGTCACAGCAGTGACAACGCCAGCTTCTTAACCTGCTGAGCCACCAGGAAACTCCAGTACACGCATCCTCTTTTAGCAGTTTTTCTTTTACACAGCCGAGTGAGATTTCACACAAGAAGGAAAGTTCTGGAAGAACTGGTTAAAGTGGGCTGCTGATGTCTGGGTAAACCCTGGTGAGTCACTGGGCCTCAGGAAGATGTCGGAGCACGAAGACGTTTGCCAGGGAGGTGGTGAACCAGCCCCAGGGGCTCATATAATCCCTGCCTCTGCAGCAAAATATCAGGGAAAGGGGGGGTGGGGTGAATTATGTGAATAGATGCGGTATTTTATGAAATACAAGAAGAAAAATGCTCTAAAACCCATAATCATAAACATAGCATATGGAAAAAGGAAAGAGTTAGTTTTGAGTAAGAAGCGTCTTTTATCTACTCCCATCCCCTCCTCTTTCTGGTCAATATTAGATACATAATCAGAGAAATTCTTAAATTTCACCCAAGGCTTACTTGAGTGGGAAACTTGATTTTTTTTTCTTTTAAAGAAATTCCCTACCATACGTTCTATTGCAAGAAGGATTTTCTTTCTCAAATGCTTTCACCTGTCAAAAGCCCTCTGCCCAGAAACTTACCAGATCTCTCTGCGCTCTCACTGTGCAAAGCAGCGGAAAAGGGAGACCACGTCCAGTGTCTGCTGAGAGCTGGGCACAGACGCAGGCATCGGGTGCTTCCTGCTGGCCTCCGGGAGGGTCTGTGAGGGCAGCGGGCTGCCCATCGGCTCAAGGGCTCAGAGACGCCAGAGCCTTGCCTGGGGGCACCAGCTAGGGAGCAGCAGGGCCAGCAGCTGTGTAACCCCAAAGTCCAGAGCACAGCCTCTCTCTGCACAGACCTCCCGTCTGAGGAGGCTCCCTGACGAAATGCAGAGGAACTGCTGCCGAGGACTGCTTTTTGCCAGTCAACACAAGTTTACCTTCTTGTTTCCTTTGCTTCTATATTTGTTACTCCTCTCCTAGAAAGTGTTACATGAAAACCGCTCAGCCACTTTCTCCTGTTTGAAATATTTCATCCCTCCCTCCCTCCTTTCTTTCCTTCCTTCCATCTTCTTCCTGCACTTTTCCTTCCTTCCTTCTTTCCTCCCTTCCATGCTTTCTTCCTTTTTTCTCCCTGCATTTCTGTTCCTTCCTCCCTCCCTTCCTTCATCCTCACTGCATTTTCCCTCTCTTGATTATTTTTTCTTATTTATTGAGATCTGATAGAATCAACATGCACACATTTATCAGCCTGTGATGAATTTGTAATGTACATACATCCACTGAATCACTGCTCGGTTCTCCTGCCTTCTCCCAGCAAACTAGCGAAGGACTGTCCTGAATTTTAACAGCAGAGAATTTTTTCCCCTGGTCCTTCAGCTCCACTGTTGCATGCGTCCATGGATGGCTCTTTTTCCTTGCTGTTTAATATTCCATTGGGTGACTATACCTCTAATGATTTCTTCATTCTAACGGACATTTGGATGTTTCCATTTTTTAGCCAATGTGGTATAATGTTTTGAGGGAAATAAACGTACTTCATTTGGGTATAGAACCAAGAAAAGAATTGCTGGGTCATGATATATAAGATGCTTTTCTTGGCTTTTTTTTTTTAAGTTTCACCAGTGATAGGCATTACCGTAAAAATTTTAACAAAGACAAAGTTACACTCTCCTTCTCCTAGACACATCTCTCGGGGTAGGCACCCGCTTTTTACCTGCCCGTACAGCGTACATGTACACACATACTACACTCACACGAGGTTCTGCGTTTCTTCCTTTTCTTTTTGCTCAGCATGTGGCATGCAGATGTTCCTGGGCCGGGGATCGAGCCCACACCACAGTTGTGACCAGAGCCACAGCAGTGAAAACACCAGATCCTAATCCTCGGAGCCAGGAGGGAATGCCCTCTTTTCTTTTTAATTTTCTTTCTTAAACAAAACTAAGACCATTCTAGAACCCTGCTTGTGCCTTGCTTTTTCTTTATTTATTTTTGCTTAGGCCTTGCATAGCTTGGCATTGCCCCAGACTGATACGTATGAATCTATTCGTTCTGTTTAATAGCTGACATAATATCCCAGAATATGGACGTAAAATTATTTATTCACCCAGTATTCTCTTTTGATGGAGGTGATAGCCGGCTTTTTCACCTTGACACACGATGCTACGGTGACAGTTTTGAGACGTATGTCATTCAGTGCTGCTGCTTTTACGTTTCCTGGAAAGCAGATCTCCAGAAGTGTGATTTCTCGATCAGAGGCTATGTGCGTTTTCAAGTTTAATACGGCCACGTCAGACACAAAAGGACACATATTGTATAATTCTGTTTATATGAGGCACATTGAGTAGTGTAAATTTATAGACACAGCATGTGTAATAGAGATAACCAGGGACCAGGGGGGGAATTCATGTCCATTGGGTACAGAGCTTCTGTCTGGAAAGATGATGGTTGGATGTACAACCATGTGGATGCATTTAGGGCATGAACTGTATGCTTAAAAAACAGTTAAAATAATAAATTTTGCTATGCATATTTATGCTTTATATATATTTTATCGAAATACAAGCTTTGGTTTTTTTTCCTTTTTTTGGCTGCGCCTGTGATATGCAGAACTTCCTGGGCCAAGGGTTGAACCTGCACCGCAGCAGAGAGCTTAACCCCAGCAGAGACAAGGCCAAATCCTTACCCTACTGAGCCACCAGGGAACCCCAACACAAGCATTTTTTTTTGTCTTTTGTGTTATTAGGGCCGCACCCATGGCATGTGGAGGTTCCCAGGCTAGGGGTCGAATCAGAGCTGCAGCTGCTGGCTTACACCACAGCCACAGCAACGTCAGATCCAAGCCATGTCTGCAAACTAGACCACAGCTCATGGCAACACCGGATCCTTAACCCACTGAGCAAAGCCAAGGGATCGAACCCGCAACCTCATGGTTCCTAGTCAGATTCGTTTCCGCTGCACCATGACGGGAACTCCCCCAATACAAGCATTTTCAAATTAAAAATTAAAGTGTAATATACCCAGGGATGATTTTCAAAACCACTGATTTGGGAGCTTCTGTTGTGGCACAGTGGAAATGAATCCATGAGGATCTGGGTTCAATTCCTGGCCTCGCTCAGTGGATTAAGGATCTAGCATTGCCATGAGCTGTGGTGTAGGTCGCAGATGCGGTTTAGATCCCGTGTTGCTGTGGCTGGGGCGTAGGCCAGCAGCTGCAGCTCCATCAAACCCTAGCCTGGAAACTTCTGTATGTTGCAGGTGTGGCCCTAAAAAAAGGCAAAAAAAAAAGAACCATTGATTTACCAAGTGCAGCAGACTCTGGTGTCCCACCCACGTCTCTTCAGTTCCCTCTCTCTCTCTCTCTTTTTTTTTTTTTTTTTTGGTCTTTTTAGGGCCACATCTACGCATAATTGAGAAATGCCCTGTTTTATTTTTTATTCACGATGCCATTGTGCATGTAATGGACGACATCATAGACACTTGGCAAATATTATCCCTTTAAATCTTCAGGAGAACAAGGTGTGGTATAATCATTTGCATACTACTGGTAAGAAATCTGGGGCCCAGAAAGGTTGAGTGATTCGCCCAAGGCCACACAGCTCACCAGTTGGAGGAGCCAGGGTTGCAGCCCAAGTTTGTTTGACTCCAAGGTCCATGACGTCCGCCCCACCCCCGCTGCTCCTAAAGTCTTGACACATCATCCCAGAAAGAAAATCACGGTCGTGACCTTGCCTTCTGCCTTCATCCACATATTCTGCACGGAGAAGCAGGGTCTCAGCAAACAGTAAATTCTAGCATGTTGGAGCTGGGAGAATCCCTCAGCATCTAAACAAACCAATCCAACTCTTTCCTGGATCTACCAAGTGCTGAGCGCTCACCTATACACTGTGGGGGCCGCAGACACACATCCTCAGCTCCGGCCCCCGCCTTGAATCAGTTTGCAGGGCACGTGGACCAGGCAAGCTGATCAGAGCTTTGCTGATTTTGGAAACTGGCTTTTTGCAGGAGCTGAGTTTGGCAGGTCACTGAGCGATAGGCAGACAGGACCTCAGCAAGCTTCCAGGAGGAGGAACTCAGGATGCAGAGGAAGGGCTGGGAGACTGTTTGTGGATGTGGAGCCCCCCCCTGATGGGGTTGGGAAGAGAGGGCAGATGGAGTGAAGCGGGGGAGAAAGCTGGAGCAGGAGGTCAAGGTCAGAGGGATGAAGGAGTCTGGATTTTATGCTGCTGATTCAAGGGAAGCTACTGAAGTCGGAGAGCTGGGACAGGAGGAGGGCAGGACCTGGCCTCAGGGACAGGGCGATCTCCCGGGAACGTTGCCCTCTGTCTCCTCCTGCCCAGCCAGTCCCTGAAGCAGACAGGATGGGGCAGAGGCAGAGCGGGGATGCGGTCGGAGTGGTTAGCAGGAAGGGTGTTCAAAACACTTCCCAGCCAGAACGGCGTGGTCACCAACTAACCAAGCACAGCGGAGATCAGCCATCAACAACAGGCAGAGGCATCCTGGTACAAACCAACCAGCCCTGCTCACACTGGAGGCTGGCACTGGCTGTGACCACCAGCATGGGTCCCCAAGGACCTTAACACTCTCACCCCGGTGCTGTTGTCGCAGAGAGTCCAGCTGTCTTAGAAATTTGCCCTCAATCCTGGGAGGACAATGCCTATTTCTTTTATTTAACTTTTTTTTAATTTTTTTTTTTAATTTTTTTTTTGGTTTGTTTTCCACACCCGTGGCAACTGAACCAATGCCACAGCAGTGACCCAAGCTACATCAGTAATAGCACCAGATCTCAAATCCACTGTGGTACCAGGGAACTCTAACAACGCCTATTTCTTTCTTCCTTCCCTCCTTTCTTCCTTCCTTTCTTCTTTCTTTCTTTCTTTCTTTCTTTCTTTTTTCTTTCTTTCTTTGGCCATGCCTTTGACATGCAGAAGTTCCTGGGCCAGGGATCAAACCCACGCCACAGCAGCGACCTCAGCCGCAGTGACAATACCAGATCCCTAGCCACTACGGCCCCAGGGAACTCTGACAATGCCTATTTCATAGCAGCTGTTGGGGCCTCCCTGACTGGATGCTGCCCACGAAGGTGCCCCCAGGCTGGGGGCATACCTGTGCATACCTGCAACAGCATCCCCTGAAGAAGCCAGGAGCAAACCTGAGCAGGGGCAGCCTGAGGACAAATACGGAGCATGTTGGGTGACCAGTCTTTGTTAGTGTTTGAGGGTCCCTCAAAGCTTTCTTTTTTCTTCTTTTTTTAATGCCTGCACCTGAAGCATATGGAGGTTCCCAGGTTAGGGGTTGAATCGTAGCTGCAGTTGCCCGCCTAGGCCACAGCCCCAGCAATGCAACATCTGAGCCACGTCTGTCACCTACGCCACAACCACGGCAATGCAGGATCCAAACCACATCTGCAGCCTACACTGCAGCTCATGGCAACACTGGATCCTTAACCCACTGAGGGAGACCAGGGATTGAACCCGCATCCTCATTGTCACCAGTCGGGTTCTTAACCCGCTGAGCCACCGTTAGAACTCCCTCCATTAAAGCTTTCTAATTAAAGTTACAAGGATCTTTGAGGAGCCTGTGGCTTTCCAGTCTGTGAGTAAATGATCAACTCTGGCTGATTGATGGGAAGTGGGCGGTGGGGACGAGGCTTCATTCAGAAGATTCTCTTTAGGAGTTCCCTTTGTGGCTCAGTGGTTAACGAATCCGACTAAGAACCATGAGGTTGCGGGTTCGATCCCTGGCCTTGCTCAGTGGGTGAAGGATCCGGCGTTGCCGTGAGCTGTGGTGTAGGTTGCAGACGCGGCTCGGATCCCGCGTTGCTGTGGCTGTGGCGAAGGCCAGCAGCTGCAGCTCCTGTTAGACCCCTAGCCTGGGAACCTCCACATGCCGTGGGTGCGGCTCTAGATAAAAAGGCAAAACGACCGAAAAAAAAAAGAAGAAAAAGAAGATTCTCTTTAAGACCCAACACATTGGCTGACCCAGCACCGAGCCTCAATGAGGATTACGAACCCCCAGCAGGCTTAATCTTTGCTCTTCGCTGCGAAAACCCAAAGTCATCAGTTCCAGTTCATTTAACTTTCCCCCCTAGAACCTGGATCTCTAGACTCTATTCCAGGAGCCTAGCATCACCTCTAAGGCCTCCTCTTGATTATTTCTTAAGAAACTGGCCAGTGGTCATTGGAATGGCTGACATTTTCCCGACATAGCTAACATTTCTGACATATTCTTACTCTGTCTTTACTCTGAAAAGGTTAAATTCCTGTAGTCCTATCAGATGGGCCCGGAATCGATACCTGATTAAAGAAAGATAGACCCAGTTTTAGAAAACTCACCGCAGAGAGATGAAGAAATTGGAATTTATAAAATGGAATCCTTGAGGGTTGAGAGAGGGCAGTGCAATACATTATCAAAGGATCCTGGGTTTCAGCAAAGCTTTTTGCCTGAATGAGCGGGTGTCTTCTACATTGAAGGTCTGGTCGAACAAAGCACGTATTTTGTCCCTGCTGCGTGTTGAGCTCTGGATGAGGACTTAGGAACAGCAAAATGATGATGATGTGGTGTGAAGCCATCTGTGACAGGAACAAGGCCAGGAAGAAAGGAGCAGAACAGTTAGTCACCCACTGCCTTGGAAAATCCGATTCCCTCATTAAGCTCCCTCTCGTCATTCTACAGGCTCTGTGCTCTATTGTATAGACCTAACCACTGCGTTCGCTCTCTCTCTCTCTTTTTTTTTTTTTTTTTTGGTCTTTTTTAGGTCCATACCCGTGGCATATGGAAGTTCCCAGGCTAGGGGTTCAATCAGACCTGCAGCTGCCAGCCTACGCTACAGCAACAGCAATGCCAAATCTGAGCCACATTTGCAACCTACACTGCAGCAATGCCAGATCCTCAACCCACTGATAGAGGCCAGGGATTGAACCTGCATCCTCATGGATACTAGTCAGGCTTGTTGTCACTGAGCCATGATGGGAATTCCTAACCACCTCTCTTTTGCATGAGAATCAGTTGGGTAGAGGCACCCCAAGAGCTTGTGTTTCTCTCCTGGCCTTTAGTACTTAGCATACAGTACTCCTTGGCACTCCTGGCACACTGTAGGGGCTCAGTAGATGTCTGGTGAAGCAATACCCATCCAGGAGTGAGAAGATCAGGGCAGATGAAGGGACCAGAGGAACTAAGACCTCTGCCAGTTGGATCTCAGAGAAGAACAATTCCAGCATGAGCCAGCTGGAAAGCAGAATTCAATTTCTTAAAAATTCAAAATACATGGAACGTTTTCAGGCGTTGAGTGTTCTACGATTAGAAGTACTGGTGTTAGGTGCAGGGGGCAATGGCGATGATGGGTTTCAGTGTGGCCTGGGGACCAGCAAGTCGGATGAAGGGCCACTTGTCAAATGATTGAGGGGTAGGCTGATTCAACCAGGAATTTGCTGGAAGAGCTCTGGGTTTTTCTGCCTGCTGGAGGATGCCAGCTAACTGGAACGGGGTTCAGGGATGATTGAAGATGGCATCTGAAACCCCGTTTGGGTTCTGTTTTCACTCCGAGGTTTGAAAATGGTTAGCACATACACATTGGTTCCCAGTCCTCTCCCAGTGCAACCAAACTCCACGCTGTTCCAGAACCACAGAGCGTTCGGGCTGGATGGATCTTGAGGGGGGTGGCCAAGCATCCTGGTTTGTTTAAGACTGACCTGGTTTTAGCACAGAGAGTCCCGTGTCCTGGGCATCCCCTCAGTCCTGGACAAACAGGGACATTCCCCCAAGTCTTTAGCGACCATTAACGGACTTGGGCAAACCCCGTGTCAGGCCCTAATAGGTTCTCTTCTTGGCCAGGTGCTCTAATTTCCTTCTCCCTAAAACAGAGAGACTAACAGTCTTTCTCCAAGGAGGCTGTAAGGATTCAATGAGCAAATGCACATACGGCACTTAGCACATGGCCTGGCCCTACGAAGCGGGCGGTAAATTATAGTTGCCCTTGGTGGTGTTGGATTCCAAACGTCTCACCTACAGATGAAGCCCAGCAAGAAATGCCAGGACTCAAAGCAACAAGTCATGGGCTCTCCCAGGTCTCTGCCAGCCACTCTGCCACGCATCCATCTGTCCCACATTCAGTGCAAAACCATTGCAGTAGCTGGAGGTCACAAGCAACAGAAACAGATTTCAGCTAACCAGGAAGAAAGAGAGGTTACAGGAAGGACATGGGGGCTCGCAGGACCCCATGGAACGCCAAGGAGCCAGCCTGGAAGAGGTGAGTCAGATGGGTCAGGCAGCCCCCCAGGGTACGGCTGGCAGCGGGGTCTTCCCAGCAGTGACTGAGGTGCTGCCATGAAAATGGCTATATTCCAAAGAATGTCGCCATTCTTGAGCCTGCCCGAGGGGCCAGGGGCCGGGGGAGAGAGCCCAGCTGGCCAAGCTCGTCCTTTGGCAGGGCTGGGAGAGAGAGAAAGGATGGGACAGAAAAGCCTTTGGAAATCAACTGCTTCGGCAGTGGACGGGCAGACACCACCACCCAGAAGGCCACCGAGACTGCACTCTGAGATGGCGCCCCTAAAGGCAATCAGGGGGCCCTTAGGAAGGGGAAAGCGGCATGAGGCTGGCGGTCCCAAATTGCAGGTGGCACACCAGCCCCGAGCTCGGCTCAAGGGCCTGACTTGAGCTCTGCCAGGAACCTCGCCAGCCTCTCCCAACGGCGCAAGTGGGCTCACCGCTTAGGACACGCCTCCTTCCTTCCTTTTGGCAGCACTCCTCAAGCCAGAAGCTCCTCCCACTTTCCTCTCCTGGGTTCGAATCCAGCCCCCCACCCCGAACCCCAAAGTGGAGACCTGGGGAAGTCTCCCACCTCTGTGAGGCTGCCCTGACAGGGAGGCGGAGGTTCTAGAACCACCTTACGATGGACCCACTTCTTCTTTCTCCCCGTTAGAAACTAGCCGGAACTCACGCCAGTTTCCAGAAGGGACCTTCCCGTGTCACCACCTTCCCCCTCCAGTGTGACACTTTCCCTGCCAGGAGCCACTGCCTCTGCTCGCCCCCACTGACTTGACTTCCTCAGACCAAGATCTCTGATGCAGGAAACCCTTCTGGGGCTGGGCTAAAATCAGAGCTGGTTACGACCTTTGAATCCACAGGAAACTCAAGTCAAACATTCCCCTTGGAGCAAAGTTGCTGCAATTTTGGTAAAACCACTGTAATGAAACAGTAGTTAATGTCCCGGGATTCTCAGTGTGAACCGGGGCCAGAAGCCTGCCCCCCACCCCCCAAAATGGGTCTATTTTTCACTTTCTGCTTTTCCGAAACGTCCAGAATAATGACCTGCTGAAATCTTGGAATATACCACATTATTCTGAAGCCCAGGCTGTCTTCAAGGCTTTTTACCTCCGATTTAACTTGCTGGGCGCCTCTGGAGTCTGGTATTAATAATAAATATTATTGCCGTGCATCCTTATTTTTCCCTTAATTTAATTAGAGAAAATGTAATAGCCCTTATGAAAACAATATATGAGTTTTCAAACCTAATTAACATGACACGAAGTGCGCAGGTCACTAAAATTGGTGTTTTCTCTGGAAAGCTTCCATGCAAATAGATAAAAACAAAACTGCATTTAATTCCACAGCCCGGGCTAACAGGCAAATCAGAGTTGACGGGCTTTTGCCCGAGGGCTTTGTCTGCCTGTAATAAATACTTTCCTTTTGTCACGATTCAAGGGGGAGGGGAGCGATATGCAAACCCTATCAAATATTCCGAGGGGGAGTCCAGTCAGCCGTGACCGGGGTTCAGCCTGGACCACTCACGATCCTGAAGCCAAAAAGCGGCCCAGATGCAAGACAGCCCGGGTCTCCCCACGGGGCCTCTGTGCTCCGCGTGCAGTGCCCTGGCCTTGGCTCCTGGTCAAGCTGTCCTGTCCCAGGCACCGAGCATCCTCCGTCTCCTGCAGTGAGTGTCCCTGGGCACTGGGCTCCGGCTGGTCACCAGGCAGGGCGGGCAGAGCCCCAAGCTCGGAGCCTGACCTTCTGGGGTTTTCTTTAAGGCCAAGCAGGAGGGACTGCGGTTACTCACTTTTGGGGGCGGGGGAGGCAGGACCCCCCTCAAGGGCCTGGCTTGAGCTCTGCCAGGAACCTCGCCAGCCTCTCCCAAGTGCACACGTGGGCTCACTGCCTAGGACGCGCTTCCTTCTTTCCTTTCAGAAGCGCCCCTCAAGCTGGAAGCTCCTTCTACTTTCCTTTCCTGGGTTTGAATCCAGCCCCTGGAACCCCCAAGAGGAGACCTGGGGAAGTTTCCCACCCCTGGGAGAACCTCGATTGTCTGCTCTGACGGGGAGATAGTAAGAACCTCCCAGTATTAGAGGGAAACTTAAAGTGCCTACTGAGTGCTTTGCACATAGTGGGAACTTTGTACGTGTCGCTTCCTTTTCTCGGACAACTCCCACTCATTTTATCCAAAGTCTGAACATGGAAACCAAAAAATCTTTTCTGCAGTCCCCAGTCTCCTCCTTTTCTGCATCTCATGAAGGAGCAGCCCATAGGCCCCTTTCCTTGCCAAGAATTTGGGGTTCCCATTTCTGGAGGAGTGGCTGGATTTTTGTGTCCAGGTGCTGGATCTTTGCTCCAGGTCAGAGGGCTGGGACTGGAAGTCCAGAAGGAGAGAAAAGATATGGGAAATGGAGTCCAGCCCCAGGGACAGAGACTTCAGGATGCAGGGAAGAATTTGGGTTTCCAGCATCCACAGCCATATTCTGGGTTCTGGTCGGTTCTCCCCAGGGAACTGGAGCACAGACGGGGAACATCAGACCAGCGCAGAAGGCCAGGGACCCCACCTGCCGAGGAGAGGGAGGCTCAGCAGGGCTGGAACTGTTGGTCCAGACACCAGGCTCACAGCGGAAGGGGTGAGGATCTGTCCAAAACCTACTGTCTCCCAACACTGTGCTCCTCCCGTTCCTCAGACAAATGATGGACCATCTAATTATGAGACACCAACTGCAAAAGAATGTTTACGTGGTAGTTATTGTGTAAATGGTAGCTGTTATTATTCATTAAAGCATGCTTCCTAAATGCACGTGTTACAAATGCTTTAACAAACACAGCGCGGACACTAGGCGCTCCTAACGGTGCTGATTCTAATTTTCACTAATTCACAGGGGCCCCTGGTCTCCTTTGGCAAATTCGAAACTTCCTTTAACTGAAGTGTGTGTGTGTGTGTGTGTGTGTGTGTGTGTGTATGTGTGTGTGTGTAATCCAGAGAAAAGAATACCTGGGAGGTAAAGCCAAAAGGACACCCATGAACTGACTTTTAATAAACACAGAGGATGAATACACGTTTATCTCCTCTCCTTTTCAAACTCTCATTGAAGTGACAGTATAAAGATAAAAAAGGTACGGACCTCAAAAAAAAAAAAAAAAAAGCAGAAGAATTGATGGAGGGGAGGGAAGCTCCAGAAAACAAGAACTGACCAAAAATTAGTAACCCATTGGGGTAGGGGTCAAGGGGAGAAACTTCAAAAACCAAGCTGATTCAGGAACCAGACCCCCCAAACACTCTGGAGCTGGAGACTGCAGGTATTTCAAAGGGTTGGGGGCTAGGTATGTCCTGAAATAAGAAGATTCATCCAGAGACCATGTGAAGAGCAATTAAAATCCCAGCTTCCCCTCCCAGTATGTTCCACCACACAGCACCTGCTCCACGGGCTAGCAGAAGGCGCGGGCTAATCTCTGAAGAAACTGAACCAGGGAGGGTCGGAACCCAAGAACACCAGGCATGGCTGAGGGGAGGGTGGGTGCCATATTGAGAAGAGGGGACTGAATAAGACTGACATCCAAAAGAGTGGGACCCCGACCCTTCCCCTTCTTGGCTTCTAGGACGCAGGCAGCATCTTCCACCGGAATGAACCTGGGGCAGCCCTCTCTGGAGGAACTGGCCAGCCTGCGAAAAAGATAACTATAACTACTCACATATGGAGACCCTCCATGAAAGAGCCTTAACTCTATAAAGTGACCCACTAGTGAACATGGCCCACCCTGTACCCAACGCTTCTAACCGGCTTTTTAGGGCTTTGTTCTTAAATATGAGTAGACAGACAAGAATTACCAGACCTTTGAGAAAAGCACTAAAACCAGAGAACAGAACAAAGGAACGTGTAGGAAACAGTGACTTCAAAAACACTAATTAATACCCTCAGAGAGATAAGAGAAAATATTGCATCCAAGAACAGGATGTCATTTATAGAGCCCTTCGAAACCAAAGCCTACTTCAAATAAAAATTCAGCAAAGGTTTGGAAGAGAACACAGGGGATCTTTCAGAAAAGGTAACAGAGAGACCAAGCCAATGAGAGAAGGGAGGAAAAGTGCCGTTTACAGAGAGCCCCAGAGCCTTGCCGAGCTCTGCACCCGAGGCTGAGACCTTGCCTCCACCATCTCCTTGAACTTGAGCAACCACCCAATTTTCCAGATCGAGAAACCCAGGCTCTCTATCCACACTCCTTGAAAACCATGTAGAGTGAAAAACTAGTATCTACTTTAAGGGAATGCCTGAAGCCAGAGTGTGCTTTTATGTGATGAAAAGGAACTTGACTGTTAAAGATGTGTAACTGCTATGATGGATGGATGGAAGAAAGAAAGAAAGAAAGAAAGAAAGAAAGAGAAAGAGAGAAAGAAGGAAGGAAGGAAAGAAAGAAAAAGAGAGAGAGAGGGAGAAAGAAAGAGAGAGAGGGAGAAAGAAAGAAAGAGAGAAAGGGAAAGAAAGGAAGAAGAAAGCAAGGTCCAGCCTGATGAGGTTAAGATGACTTGCTTAGGGTCACACAAGCAGAAAACGTTAAGGCTGGACTACGCTGATTGCAAGCTGCTGTGCTCTCCTGGGGGGCTGGAGGTGGGTCTGCCTTTGGACAAAACCTCGAGGGTTCAACCTCAGCCTGCCGAATTGATTGTCAGGAATCTAGCATTGAAACGTGGCCTTGGCCTCTGTGGTTTAGAGAAATTTAAATGGTGTACAGGAACGTCCACTGATTCATCGAAGCGACATGTCACTCAGATCTGCTGGTGCCTTGGGAACTTATCTTCCTGAGGCTTCAAAACTGGGAGTCCCAGGAGTGAAGGAGACTTCCAGAGTCCCTTCAGAGGGAGGGAGTTTCATCCTGCTGGCTCTCTTCCCTGCGCGCTCCCTTCACTGCCTGACACCCCCAGGGTTCACAGCCCCGTCCCCTGGCAGCAGCACGGGCAGTGCACACGCCTACAGATTCCACACACAGCTCCTGCCATGGCGCTCATGTGGGCAGCAGCTGGGACTCCCAGGTTCCTTTCAATAGGATCTGAAAAGGAGCAAGGATCACCCATGGCCCGCTTCCCCCGGTGGCCCTGCATGGGTAATGGAGGGGAAACAGCAGATCCAAGTTGAAGTTTTCTTTTCAAGATAAAACACGGAAGCTTTGGAGCCAGATGGGCCCGAATCTGAGGCACGGGCCTTCCGTTTCCCTAGGCGGGACCGAGGGCAATTTGTTTAAGTTCTCGGAGCCTTGTCTTTCTAACCTGTAAGAAGGGGAGCCCCGTGGGGCTGTTGTAAAGATCAGAAAGAGTGTGTGTGAAGTCACCAGCACAGGGCCTGGCGCATGGACGCTCGCTGCTAGGGCTGGGAATCAAAATCTCAGCACTGAGGACAGGAGTCTTCTAACTTGCTGCCACCTGAGACCAAAGCTTTGGACGTGTTTTGCGATGGGAAAAAGACATTTTGACCACCATGTATTTTATTTATTTTATTTTACTTTATTTTAATCTTCCTCATCATCCTAAAGTAAGCACCATTATTTTTGTTGGAAAGAAGAGGAAACTATGGAAATTTCAGCCCCAAGCACAATCCTCGCTACGAGAACTGCCTGTGTTTGCTGAGTAAAGACCCCCCCCCAGGACTCATCCAGTTAGTTTCCTTGTGTACTTCCAAAGAGAAGGCTAGGATGGGGAAGATCGAAAGGACTTGAGATTTACCTGCAATTTTTAAATTTTTACACTGAAAATTCAGTCACACGTTGTGTATCTCGAGGATAAAAAAGAGTAATAAAGTTTACAGAAAGAGAAAAGAAGGATCGTCTGCTGAGGTTATCTGCGCCTCCGTCGCTCACACCAAAGGCGCTGGTGTAATTTTCTAACACCTCTTCACCCCACACCCCATCGCATCCCTTCAGTGAAAAACTTTTTGAAAAGAGGAAGACGGCAAAGAGAATGAGAAGGTGGTGAAATCCATTAGACAGTTTGCAGAGGAGGAGAGGGCTTGGGCGACAAGCGGAGAGATAAGGAAGAAAAGGAAGGCTGATCAAAGGCTGTAACGTAATAGGGCATCAATATTTGACGCACGTGTTCTCGTTGAATTTTTGCAGAAGCCCTGTTGAGCGTCAACCCCGTCTTGCAGAGCGCCAGTCCCCCCAGCACCTCCCGCTCCCAGCCACCTGGCACTGCCCAGATGGCTCTTTTTGAAGAGCAGATCCACCAGTAATTCATTCCCACTTCCTGTGGAGCCTGTAGCCAGCACTCCCTGCCCTGAGGTTGGCCTTGCAGGACCCAGCGGCGGCCCCCAGCCTCTGCCCACTGGTTCGCACCCTGGGTGACCCAGTGCCACCGACTTCTTCTCCTTCTCCTTCTCTTTCTTCTTTTTATTTTGTTTCGTCCTTTTAGGGCCAAACCCTTGGCACATGGATGTTCGCGGGCTAGGGATCCAATCAGAGCTACAGCTGCTGGCCTTCGCCACAGCCACAGCAACGCCAGATCCGAGCCACGTCTGCAACCTACACCACAGCTCACGGCAATGCCGGATCCTTAACCCACTGAGCGAGGCCAGGGATCGAACCCGCAACTTCATGGTTCTGAGTCAGATTCGTTTCTGCTGTGCTACGATGGGAACTCTTGGATTTTTTTTTTTTATTATTTTAAGGTTTTATTTTGTTTTGTTTTTTGTTTTTGTTTTTAGGGCCACACCCATGGCATATGGAAGTTCCCAGGCTAGGGGTCGAATTGGAGTTGCAGCTGCGAGCCTGCACCACAGCCACAGCAACACCAGATATTTAACCCACTGAGAAAGGCCAGGGACTGAACCCACATCCTCACAGACACTATGTCAGGTTCTTTAACCCTCTGAGCCCACAATGGGAACTCCAGATGGGACTTTTCTCTTTTTTTAAAATGATCGAGGGGAATGGTGAGTTCAAAACAGAGCAAAGGGATGTATTTACTGAAATTGCTCTTTGTCTCATGTTAATTAGTTTTCAGCTGAAAATATGTTTGTTGAAATATGTGGTAGAAGAAAAGTAAGCCGGACAAAAAGATAGACACTAAAATCAAATTTTCTTTTCACCCCAGAAGTAAATACTATTACTAATGTTTTGTGTCTCCTTACATACAAACACACACACACAAACACACACGCATGCGCGTGCGCACATCTGCTTTTTCACGCATATGAACGTAGACTATACATACCATTCAGAGCTTTATTTTTCAATTGACAACATACAAAGCAAATATGGATAAGGAGGTTTCCCGGCCCTAATTTAAGAGTTTAGGATTAGCGGATAAAAACACTGTCTATAAAATATATAAAAAATAAGGTCCTGCTGCATAGCACAGGGAACTAGATTCAAGATCTTATAATAAACCACAATAGAAAGTATATGAAAAAGAATATATATGTATATATGTAAAACTGAATTAATTTGCTCTACACCAGAAATTAACACAATACTGTAAACCAACTCTACTTCAATAAATAGATAAAATCGGAGTTCCCATTGTGGCTCAGCAATAACAAACCCAACTAGTATCCATGAGGATATGGGTTCTATCCCTGGCCTTGCTCAGTGGGTTAAGGATCCAGGGTTGCCGTGAGCTAAGGTGTAGGCTGCCCATGCTGCTGTGGTTGTGGTGTAGGCCGGCAGCTGCACCTACGATTTGACCCCTAACCTGGAAACTTCCATGGGCTGTAAGTGCGGCCCTAAAAAGAAGAACAATAAAAAATAAATAAATGAATTCATTACATGGTTCTGGAGAATGATAGAAATATTTTTTAATACAGAAGCTAAGCACCCCAGTTGAAAAATGTAAGGATCGATGCCAAAATTATAAAAGAAGAACTTCCAAACACTTTAAAGGGGGAAAGAAACTGATGAAGACTTGATTTAATGTTATGAAGCAGGAAAAGAGAGAAGAGAAAAGCAGTGAGAAACCACGGGACATAGAAAACACGGAGCCGAGGGCAGGAGGCAGCTCAGATTCATGCAACAGATGTAATTGGACCAAACTCATCTATTAAAAGACTGAGTTTTTTTTTTTTTCAGAGTGAAATTTCCACGACCTAATTCTACGATGTTTAAGAGATGCCACAGAAATATGGAAAGTAAAGAGGGCGAGAAAAACACACAAGGCAAACAAACACCAATGGAAAGAAATCTGGTGTGGAAATATTTATATCCGATAAAAGTCTTGAAGATGTTTTTTAACTATGTCGCAGTTAATACAAAGAGAAAAAGTCCAATCAGCTGTACAAAAAATCTAAACTTATAAAATAGACCAACGCCAACGTCTTAGTCCCAGATTTCACATTACCAGCGAAATTGTCTCCTAATGTCCCTCCATTGGCCTCTGGACTCTAAACTCCTGGGAAGAAACAAGCTGTGTCTTATGAGTAGTCACTCAATTCCCAACGCTTAGTCTGGGTCTGACTTAGAGGGTTCTTAATAAATGTTTATTGAATAAACCAGGGTTCTTGAGCCTGGCTGCACATCAGAATCATCTGGGAGTTTTTAAAAATACTGAGACCTGGGCTGCACCCCAGACCAATTAAAAGGAAATCTCTAGGGGGCGGGGCCTCAAAATGGTATATTTTTTAAAAGCTGCCCAGGTGGCTCTGCAGTTTGGCCAGGGCCTGGGACTGCTGAAATAAATAAACGACTGAACGACCAAATGAATAAGTGTCTCTTTGATTTACAAAAGAATTCATCGCAGGATGCCTTTTAAAAGCACGTTCCCATGATGCATTTTCAATGTAATTCGATTTTAAGAAATTTGATTTACACCCAATAGTGCTGGGACAATCTATTTTGCAAAGCAAGGAACATCTGTATTATCTATTAATTTTTTTTTTTTATGGATTTGGGAATATTCTGTTTCTCCATTTAGAAGTGAGCTGGAGCCTTGAGCAAAAAAAAAAAAAAAATTGTATCATTTCCTGTACTCTGAAAACCACTCTCTCCCACTCTGGCATTTAGAGATGTTTTCCCAGCACTATTAAGCTTGCAATTACTTAAGGAGACACTTAGAGAAGTTTCGAGAAGTATGAAAAAATCACTGTCCAGGCTTCCTGCTCCTGATGTTATGGGAGTGACAGATGAGGGCTCAGCCAAGGAAGGGGGTAGGGTGGGAGGGAGAGGCGCTCAGGTGGGCAGCACTGAGAGGCCCAGCAGATGGGTGTCCAGGTGTCAGGTGAGGGGGGACAGAGACAGATGGCAATTTCCTAAAGCAGCATCCACCCAGTGCTGGGCAACGAGACGACAGACAAAGACTTTCTGATTAATCTCCAAGAGGCTGGAGAAAGGAAACATCTCACAGAGGACAATGACTTGCAGTTCCGTCTCCACCATGAAGTTGGGGGTGGGGGCAAAGCCGAGGGAACAGTGTGAGGAGCTGGGGGAACAGAACTGCAGCAGACAGAGAGTGCTCCTGTGGGAATGTTGCCCGGGGCTGTTCTCCCAGAACTCGGGACCCCCTCACACGCACTTTACACCCCGAGCGCATGCTGGCCACACTGGGCAGGCACTGCTCCTTTCTGTCACCCTCCGTTTTTGTGATCGCTGTGTTAGTTTCCTAGGGCGGCCAGAACAAAGGACCACAGGCTGGATGGCGCAGAACAACAGAACTGCCGTCACTCACAGAGAGCCACTTCCTAGCGTTTGGTGTCACCAGAGATTCTCGGTGTTCCCTGGCTTGCAGGATGGGTCACTCCAACCCTCCCTCCTGACGTAGCCTGAGCCCTGTGTGTTTTCACACCATTTCCTTCTGTGCCTGGCTATCTCTGTGTTCAAATTTCCCCCTTTATAAGGACAAAGTCAAATTGGACCAGGGCCCCCCCTAATGTCCAGATCTTGATTTCCTCTGTAAAGATCTATCTTCATGACCACAGCCCAGGTATGGGAAACACCTAAGTGTCCATGGAGGAAGGCATGGATAGAGAAAATGTGGTAGGGGGAGTTCCCGTGGTGGCTCAGCCAGGTAAGGACCTGACGTAGTCTCCACGAGGAGGTGGGTCGGATCCCTGGCCTCAACCAGCAGGTTAGGGTCCACTGTTGTTGAAAGCTGTGGCAGTAAGTCACAGATGGGGCTCGGATCCAGCATTGCTCAGGCTGTGGTAGGGGACTCAGCTGAGGCTCAGAACCGACCCCTGGCCTGGAAACTTCTGTATGCTGCAAGTGCAGCCCCAAAAATAAAAACGAAATTAAAAAAAATTCCCTGAAAGCTCCTTAAAAAAACAAAAGGAGGAAGTTCCAGGTGTGGCTCAATGGTAACGAGCTGTATTGGTATCCATGAGGATTTGGGTTCAACCCTGGCCTCGCTCAGTGGGTTAACAATATGGCATTGCCGTGAGCTGTGGTGTAGGTCACAGATGTGGCTCAGATCCCACGTTGCTGTGGCTGTGGTGTAGGCTGGCAGCTACAGCTCTGATTCAGCCCCCTAGCCTGGGAACCTCCATATGCCACAGGTGCAGACCTAAAAAACAAACAAAAAAAAGACAGAAAGAGAGAGAGAGAGACAGAGACAGAGAAAGAAAGAGAGAGAGAGAAAGAAAGAAAGGAAGAGAGAAAGAGGGAAAGAAAGAAAGGGAAGAAAGAAAGAAAGGAAAAAGAAAGAAAGAGAAAGAGAAAAGAAAGAGAAAGAGAAAGAAAGAAAGGAAGGAAAGAAGAAAAAAGAAGACGTGATATATATACAATGAAGTACTACTCAGCCATGAAAATAAGGAAATTCTGCATTTGCAACAGCATGGATGGACCTTGAGAGCATGACGCTAAGTGATATGTCAGACAGAAATGATCTCTCTTATTTGTAGAATCTGAAAAAAAAAAAAATACTGACCTCAGAAATACAAAGAACAAATTGGTGATTTCCAGAGACAGGGCTGGAAGGTGGGGGATTGTGCGAAGGTCAAAATGTACAAACTCTCAGCTATAAGAGAAATGAGTTCTGGGAATGCTATATACAGTATGGTGACTGTGGTTGACAAGGCCACATGGTCTATTCGGAAGTTGCTAAGAGAGTAGATCTTAAAGTTCACATTATAAGGAAAAAGCTTTTTAATTGTGCATGGCAATGCACGGTCCCTAAACTCATTTTGGTGTTCATTTTGCAATATATACATATATCAAATTATTATATTGTACAACTGAAGCTATCATAATGTTATGTGTCAATTACACCTCAGCTTTTTTTTTTTTAAAGGTCCGGTCTCCGAATAAGTTCCCATTCTGAGGCAGTGGGGGTTAAGATTCTGACATATCTTTTATGGGGACATAATTCAACCTCTAACAACTGTAAAAGCTGAAAGAGGGCCCATTTTTATGATCATTTTTATCTTTTCCCTTACTTTTCTTTCCTGTCTCAGAGCAATAATAGTGTTTCCTTCTTTCTCCCTAAATTCCGACTCTTTTGCATCATCCCCCTCCCCCACTGCTCACGTGATCCTCTTCCGCCGTCCTGGGCCGTCGGAGCACCAGTGCCTCCTGTAGCCTGGGTCTCACACTGAGCACCACCCATCTTGCCCTCTGTCCCCCCTCGTCCCTACAGCACAGTGGCCAGAGAGCACCTGTCAGCCCTCTTCGCTCTGACCAGGATTGAGAACAGCTCTTCCTGTGGTCCTCAGAGTCTGTTCACTCAAGGCGGCCCCCGGCCATCTGCTCCAGGTACGGTGCTTTTGATGCGGTGCTGCCCCCACCTTGGGGACAAGTCCACTGGGCCTCCAAATCCTCCATTTCCCGCTGCTGTCAACAGCAGCATCTTAGCGGTAACCCTGGGGCACCCCCCCAACCCCTCGTTCTTTCTCCCCCAGCTAATCCCAGCGACGTCCAGTCTTAACTTGTCCGACTGTCCCTCAACAGGATTTCAGCTACCCCTTCATCTGTCTCCTGGTACATTCTTGAGTGTCTGCAGCCAGAACTGTATTTCTTTGCTGCTTCCCTTCTCCTCATCCCCTCTTACCGTGGCTTGCTCCCCGCCCTCTTCCTTTGTTCCTCTCTCTGTTATTTATGCGCTGTTCCGTCCACCTTCTTCATCTTGGAGAGATTCCCTGTCGGGGCTGGGCGGGGGCCGTCTGCCTTCTGGAACTTGCTTGCCCTGCTTGGTCTATGCTGAGTCATTTCCAGTCATTGCTTGAAGGGTGTCACCTGTACAGACAGTGCCTGGGCTTGGCTGGGATGCCATCTGGCCACTTTGGCAGGGGTGCTCTTTTTTCTTTTTTTTTTCCTTTTTTGGCCAACCCCCAGCATGTGGAGTTCCCAGACCAGGGATTAGATCCCAGCCACAGCGGCAACCTAAGCAGCAGCTGCCACAATGCTAGATCCTTAACTGCTGTGCTGGGCGGGGGATCGAACCTGCCTCCCAGCGCTTCCAAGATGCTGCTGTGGGAACACTGGCAGGGGTACTCTTAACCTACAAAAAACTTGGCTTTGGCATTAGATAGACCAGGTTTGGACTCTCACTGTCATTTATGCCCTGTGATACTGTGTGAATTCCATAACCTGTCTAAGAGTTGGCTTCCTAATCTATGCAAGGGAGGACTGCATCTGCCTCAGCGAAGTGAGGGATCAATTAGGGCCCAGCAGAAAACAGCATTTTGAAATAATTCTAGGATTATTCAAGAAGAGTTTATCTACAAGGGCCTATCACAAAGTGGTGGGTTGCAGCCAGGGTGACCAACCCAGGCCCTGAGAAACAGGGGCAGTGGGAGGGTTACTGGGATCCAGAAAGAGAAAGTCTTACAGAGGCAGCCATCCCAACAGACGAAAGCCCGGTCCAGGGCCACAGTCAGATCTGCAGGGCAGGGGTCTGGGAAACAGAGGCCTCGGTCTATCTTCCGGCCCCCGGCCGCTTCCCACTGGCTGACCCCCACAGGAAGTCACAGTCGAGGGACCCTGTCCACCTGCTCCATGGATGTCGGCCTCCCCAGCAACCAGGACCGCAGGGAGAAGGGAAAAGAGAGGATTTGGAAGGCGCGTGGATGACTCAGCAGAGTTTGGAAACTAAGTA
This sequence comes from Catagonus wagneri, assembly GCA_004024745.2. Taxonomy (NCBI): domain Eukaryota; kingdom Metazoa; phylum Chordata; class Mammalia; order Artiodactyla; family Tayassuidae; genus Catagonus; species Catagonus wagneri. The sequence goes on from PVHT021183632.1 coordinate 6,867,777, forward strand.
AGATAGGCACGTAAGACCCAGCACCCCGTACATAATAAGCGTTCAATCAATGTGTTATCAAGTTTCCCCTCCTCTTTTATTATTATTATTACTAAGAGAAGGAGGAGGACACTTTTTATGCACAGTCTTTCTTGACTTTTCTCTCAACAATTCTCTCACTCCAAGAAGAGAAACTACCAGAAACAATTTCTTAACTGAGCTGTCAAGGCGAGGCAGGCCTGCCCACTCGCAGTCCCCCTCGTTTTATTCCCCCACCCCCGCGATGTTTCCACCCGGGCGTTAGCTGATTGGATCAGCGGCAGGAGCCTCATCCTCATAGGCAGAGCATCCGCCAATGTTTCCACCCTGGAGTTAGCTGATTGGACAATGGGTGGGCCGCCAGGAGGCTGCTGGCTGGTGATTGGCCAACGCCATCAGCTCTGCCTCCGAGGGTTGACCGTGGGCTGTTCCGAGGAGTTGGTTTATGGGTAGGCCCGGGAACTGCTAGAGCAAAGCTGGTGTGGAGCTGAGGCCCCGCTAAGGTGACTAGTGGAGATCAAACGGCAGACGCCTATTCTGTAAGGCCGGAGATGCGCCTGAGACCCAGAGTTTCTGCTCTATCTCCAGTGCTGGGCCAGCCCTCCTTCAGGCTGGTGGGGTCTCGCTGAGCTTTCCTGCCCGCTCACTTCCAGCCTCCTCTTATAATAACTCTTCGCTGAGCTTGGCCCCCTCTGCTGCGACAAGAATTCCTAAACTCGGAGTTCTGGTTGTGGCTCACTGGCTCAGTGGTTAATGAACCCAGCTAGTGTCCATGAGGACGTGGGTTCGATCCCTGACCTTGCGGTTGCTATGAGCTGTAGTGTAGGTCGCCATGAGCAGCGGTGTAGGTCACAGGTGCGGTTCGGATCCCTAGTTGCTGTGGCTGTGGTGTAAGCTGGCAGCTTGAACCCAGCAGGAGAACTTCCATATGCCTCCAGTGTGGCCCTAAAAGGACAAAAAAAAAATCCTATACTCTTGGCAGACACATTTTCAAAGTCAGCACGTATGGCAGGCAAGCAGGAGGTGCCGCCACAGCCCATCTTGCTGCTCTCGGAACAAGAGCTGAAGGTTTACAATGAACATGCCGCCTCTCTAGTTTGTCAAAACAGAAGCGGAGAAGGAAGAGGCGTTTTAAATATTCAAGGACCTCTCTTGATTTTATGCAGTTACTTAGTTTATCTTTTATAATCAGGAAGACCCACTAATATGTTAAAGGAATTTATTCACTACAAATATTGTACACATATTTAAGCTGCAGTGAATGGTGAAAAGGTGGGGCGTGACAGAGCACAGCCACCAGCTCCCGTCCTTTCCAGTTCAAACATATTCAGACATAAACCCACTCCCACCACGCAACTTTGTGTACTTTTTAAAAAAACATAATTAGGTGCCTTTGTTTTCATCTCCAGGCACAAAATGTTTTACTCTCTGACACATCTGTTGGGCATTTGATGTATGTTTTCTCCTGGCAGGGGTGCAGAGAGCCCATCTCCAGACCCGGAAGGGCATTTCCTACCCCCTCAGGCCCGCCACCTTGCTCGAGGCAGGTCACCTTCCAGGCCTCAACGTCCTCTCTTGCAAGTGGGAAGCTGTCTTCCAATGCACCTCCCAGGCTCCCGAGATAAATCAGCTAAGCACCAATAAAGTCCACGTATATGTGAGAGAGTAACCTTATGATCACTGGGCCCCAAGAGCCACATTTGCACAGCTGGCAGGCTGTTTAATAGTCATTCAGCAAACGTTTGCTGAACACCACTGTGTGCCAAGCGCCATGACATCTGAAAACTCATTTTGTCCTTTTGGACATCATTTTCATTCCTTTTTTCAGAGGAAGGAGATGGTTGCTACTGTCTGTTTTTACAAATGAGGAAACTCACGTTCAGTTACATTGAACCCCAAGTCACTTGGCTAAATGGGGACACCTTGAGATTTGAAGCCATCTCTGACTCTGTGCCCATTCTTTGGTTGTATCTCGAGGCTCCTGCAGGGCCTGGCAGGCACCCCTCATCTGGCTCTGGGAAGGGATTCGGGAGAGGGTTTCTATCGGCTTCCTCCTGCCTGCTGCAGCCCCCTCCCCTACCTCTGCAGTCACCTCTGACCTTGTGCCCTGCGCTCAGTCTAGCTACACAGCAGTGGCGTCTGGCAGGAAGAGCCTTGAAGGAGACAGACCTGGCCTCCAGCACCAGCTGTACTTGGCTAGACCTTGACCTTGACCTCTACGTGCTCCTCTGCACAATGGGAAACAGGCCTTCGGCACAGAGCTGTGAGGACTACACAGGGCTACGTGTGAAAGGGCCTGGCACAGAGGATTCTTTTGGTCTTTACCCTGAGCCCATCAGTAGGAAGGTGACTGTTTGAACTTGACGGTGCTTCTTCCAAGTGGGTCCCTCTGGAGCACAGCTCCCACCTGCAAGCTTGGTTACAGGAACCACCATTGCCGTCTGCTCAGAGCCACCTCCCAGCAGTTTGTCATCTATTTATTTACAATCGCTTTTGAGCTCTCACTGTGTTCCCAGCACTGTGCTAGGCATAGCAGATGACCCACGGGAAGGCCTGGTCCCTGCCCCTGGGAGCTTGCAGCCTGATAGTAGAGGCAGGACCAAGCCCTTACTCCTGGGAGGCAAGCTGTGCCCCTCTGGTGTTGGCCCCTCAAGCCCTGTGAACCGAGGACAACCTTCACTCCACCCTCCTAAGGGATACACACCACTTGGCTACGTGGGCTCCGGGAAGGCTTCCTGGAAGAAGAGGAGGCTGAGCGATGAAGGGGGTTCTTTGGTTCTCCTCCCGGAGACCCAGAGGCAAGGAGGAGCGTGCCCTGCGTGGGTTCTCCCAGCCCCGAGCCACTCTGCTCCCCTCTCTGGGGTCTCGTCCCTGCACACGAGCCCTCACTGGCTCTCTCGTTGGTGAAGTGGGGGCGATGATAGGACCAGCTTCCCAGGATTGTTCCAAGGCAATAATGAAACAGTAGAGATGAAATTGCTTTGCCACTGAGCGCCGTGTAACTATCCATTGCTATCACCTCGGCCCAGTGCCAGCTCTACCTCCTGAACCACCTCTCCCTACAGGGCACTCACCTTGGCTTGGCTGTTCGAGAACCAGCCGCAAGTTCCTGATCTCCCATCTCACCTTCTTCTCTTTTATTCACATGGTCCTGAGTTCTGACCATTCCGCGTGCCATCCAACAGGACCTCAATAAAGACCGTTGCAGAATTTCATTTTCTGAGAGTTAAATATACATAAGCTCAGACTTAACCATTTTAACCGTTTTAACTGTATCTTAAAGGTACAGTTCAGCGGCATCGCGTACTGAACTGTTGTGCAACCATTGCCCGTTCATCTCCAGAATCCTTTTCATCTTGTAAAACTGAAACTCTATACCCCTTAAACGCTGACTCCCCACTCCCGCCTGCGCCCAGGTCCTTCTTCTGTCTGTCCCCATGAATGTGAGCGCTCTCGGTACGTCATATAAATAGAATCATGCAGTATTTGTCTTCTTGTGATGGGCTTCTCTCCCTTACCGTAATCTCCTCAAGGTTCATCCATGTTGTAGCATATTGCAGAATTTTCTTCCTTTTTGAAGGCTGAATAATAGTTCGTTGTGTGGCTTAGTCCACATTTTGTTTATCCATTCATCCATCCATAGACACTTGGGCTGTTGTGAATAATGCTGCTATGGACCTGAGTGTACAAACATCTGTTCATGTCTCTGCTTTCCATTCTTTGGGGAATTTACCCAGGGGTGGAATTGCTGGATCATACGGTAATTCTCTGTTTAGTTTTTTGACTGCCAGGCTGTTCTCCGCAGTGGCTGGACCACTTTCTATTCGTCAGTGTTACATTTGACCAACTGCTTTCACGCCTGTTCTTTGGCAGGCGTAACTGGAGCTAAAAGCCCAGACAGAGGGGAACATTTCAAAATATGAACGACCAGGTTGAGGAGCAACTAGGGGACTTGCAGAAAACCATAGAAGGAGCTGTCAGGAGGCATTTGAAGAAGTAAGTTGGAGCGTAGCAGAGAGCCAGCGTGTAGAACTACTGCCTTCCTGAGCCTGTGAGTGTATTTATAATCATGGATAATTTTATTACTTCTTACCAGATGCCTGGCAAACCCTTTAATATAAAAGGCAATGATTTTTCGTTTGCCAAAGGACTTGGGAAATACCTATTCTGAAACTGTGAATACCAAGGATACCAAATAGAGCAAAAACACCATGCAAACCCATCTCATTTTCCCAATAAAGAGCATTATAGGAACAGAGGATTTTTATTTTTTATTTTTTTACATGCTCATAAAATGATTATCCTTGTTCTGAGAATTTCCTGGTTTGAGCATGGCTGTTACAGACTTAATTCGTAAGTTGATTTATTTTTTTAATGGTCTCTGCAGAAGCCAGTGTTTTAATTCCAGTTGGCTTTTTTGGTTGTTTTTCTCCCCACCCCCTCTCACCCCAATATTCCATCTGAAAAATCTCTTTCCGGCAACAGTACATTTGAAAGCGGCGAGAACGGTGAGAGGTCCTTGGTGCTCTCGGATCTTTGCTCATGTTCTCAGCTGCTGACATTCTGGTTTGAGATTTTCCTTGCCTTGAATATTCATTGGCCATTTCTGTTGTTGCTTTTACCCCAATAAAATCTACTTCAGCTTGTTGATCTCCGGGAAAGCGTTGGTGAGCAGCTTTCTGACAGTTGTATATTAAACGCAGGTGGCTTCGTGAATATACTTTCTGTCTGACTCAATACATTAACCATAAGCCACAGACTCTTCCAAAGGAACTGGAATGAATTAAACTGTTTAATAAAACCTTACTTACCTGGATAAACTCATTTCTATTTTGCATTTAGATTCCCCAGTGCATCTTTCCAGATTGTTATTTGTAAAATAAAAAGCTAGACGTGTTTACTTAGAAAGCCAAACAGCAGACCCTAATCCTGGTTCCCATCCAAGTGCTTTGCAACCTCACCCGCCCCCATTTCCTACCATGTTATGAGCTGTTGGTATTTCATTTAGCATGAATTGATAACTCCCACCCTGGATCCAAATTAAGACTTGGGCATTGAATTTGCTTCTCTGCTTATGTTTCTTTCCAATGCAACCTTGAAACCCGTACTGTTGCAGATGGAAAGGAGGCAGAAGTTGCATATTTGGAAATTGATTTTGAAGCCTGGTCCGTGCAAAAAGACCTGGTTGGACTTTTGGTTGAAGCTCTCCAGGTCTATCGAGAGTCCAGTTAAGAAGTTACTTAGAGGAAAGTTTCTCTGCTCCCTCTGAAATCGTTCTTGAAGACTGGATCTAAAGGAGAGCCAAGTGGGTAAACTGAGCTTGGAGTGTAGTTTTTGGAAAAATCTGGTCCCGAAGCATCAATAATCTTTCTTCTCATCCTTGCCAAAAGCAGTTCCTGGCACAGGGAATGTCTTAAGTGAACGCTTGCTGAATTGATTAACCAAATAAATGAATAACGAGGATGACTGACTTCATCTTATTTCCCTTCTTGCCTTTTTTCCAGAAACCTGGTGCCAAGTTCAATGCTCCAGTACAATTAACTGTATTAGCCCGGATATTTGATCTCATTGCTTCCCCTCTTTCTTTTTAAAAATTTTAAAGTTCTACTTAAGCAATTTTATGACATACCTGGCATAAGGTAAGGTGCTAAAGATAATATCCGTCTGACTGAGCCAACAGTCACTAAGCATATACTTTTTCAGATGTCACCTTACTTAATCTGCTCCCCAACCTTGTGTGCCAGGAATCAGTGTATTTAAGAGATGAGGAAACCCAAACATTTTTGTCCTTGACTTTCTGGGGCGGAGGGAGTGGTAGCTGACATCTCTGCAGCGCTTCCTAAAGGCCAGGCAATATGCTAGTCATCTGATTAAATCCTCAAAAAAAAAAAAAAAAAAATCACCAGGTCAGAATTCCTGTGATAGCTCAGCAGGTTAAGGATCTGACATTGTCTTTCTGAGAATGTGGGTTCAATCCCTGGCCTCGCTCAGTGGGTTAAGGTCTGGCATGCTATAAGCTGCAGTGTAGGTCACAGATGCAGCTCAGATCTGGTGTTTCCATGGCTCTGGGGTAGGCCACAGCTGCATTCCTGTTTGACCCCTGGCCCTGGAACTGCCATATGCCACAGGTGCAGGCATAAGGAGAAAAAAAATAATTCACCAGCTCAGTGTTCTTGGTGGCCCCAGTCTGTGGATGGAAAAACTGAGACGTGAGAGATGAAGTGATTCAAGGGCGCACGGCTGGGAAGTGGCAGAGATGGGATCTGAACTGGGACTACTGCGGCCAGGCCATTTCACCCAACGTACTTTTTCAGTGCAGTGAAGACTCTGGATGCAGCCATGTTTTCATTCAGATGCAAATCATTTCTTCCCATCCTTGGGCTCCAGCTGCTTATTCGCTGCCAACGGGCTTCGGATAAAAACAAAGCGGATGTCATCTCAGAGCAAAATGGCCACTAGACCAGGCATTGCTAGAAGAAGGAACAGGGTCTCCGGCTGCGTGCATTCAGCTTCGCAGTGTGTTTCAGGGGCCACTCGATGGAGAAGCTACGGTGCTGGCCAGGCTGGGGGAGCCCTAAGCCCGGCACCGCCCCCACCTGTCAGCTCGGACCCGAGGCAGCAGCTCCCTGGGGAAGCACCTCCGCTGATAAAACCCCGGGCATGAGACTGGGTGTGGCTGGCTGTTGGCAGCTCAATGACCCTTCTTTCTCTCCCCGTCTCTTGGTCTCTAAAAGGAGAGACAGCTCCGTACGCCGCCCCCTGCCCGCAGGCCTGCTGCTAACGAATCCTTCCCATCAAACTGCCTGAGAAACTCGCCAAGAACGCTGGAGATGAGGTGCTTGAGGTTTATCAAGTTTTCGAGATTACATCTCCATAAAAGCCCCTTTACGGGGCCGCTCAGCACCAGCCTCGGAGCCTCCCAGGCGCATCACCCGCCACCTCCAGTTCTGCGAGTCAGGCGGTCCCCACGCACCCACCCACCCACCCACCGACCAGACCCACCCCACCGTGTCCCCGTGAGGGGGCAGGGGAGCCAGCGCAGCCCTGATTCCCTTATAATCAAATTTTCACTGCGCTCTCTGACAGGTTTTTAAGTCACTTAAGGGATCTATTTATATGTGAAAGCATCAGCATCATGCAGTAAATCCAACCACAAGCCAGTCCCATATTTTATTAAGTTTAAGTTCAGTGAAAGTGCAGAGCAGACGAGGGTCCTGTGTCTCTCCCGTTACATCTGATTTGCGGTTCCCATAAAAAGGCCCACATGCCGCTGTTTCAGATGTGTTTTGGATTGAAAATAGGATTAATGTGCTAAAGTGTGATTAGAATGGTTAAACACGATTAATTGGAACAGACTTCTGCTGCCAGGGGAGCCCCTGCGAGGCTGGCCCCGCTCCAGGTTACCCAGCGAACAAAGCCGGCCAACTGTCCAACTCTCCCGGCGTCTCGCCTCACGTGCTTGCCCCTTGCATTTTCTCATCGCCAGCCTGTCTCAGGGCAGATTAAATGCAGCTGAGAATGTGGGTCTCGCTCGGCGGCCGGCGTCCTCCGGGAATAGGCAGGAACCCCGGCCCGGCCCGGCCTCGACGGGGCGGGCCGGGAGCCGCAGAGCGCCGGGGGCAGCGGGCCAGGTGGCTGGGCCGGGGGTGGGAGTAATTTGGGGCTTTTTAAATGATCTATTAAACCCCTGAACTTTAATCAAGCTGCTACCACACTGACGGCTCTGATTTATCCGCCGAGGCCAGGTCCAGACCCGGAGCTCAAGCCAGGCTCCTGCAGGCCGTTTGGGGTGGGCAGGCGGGAGGGTCAACCACAGCGCCCTGGGGCGCGAAGCGGGGGAGTGTCCCCGGCCACCAGGCTGGACAGAGTCTTCCTCCCACCCCACCCCACTCCCACTTTGGACAGAGGCTTTGAAGCTGAACTCAGCCAAGCCCCCTCCATCCTTCACCCTGAGGCTCCCTGATGTGGGGTCTCCCATGGGCTCTCGGGGCCCTGGCTGGCTCCCCCACGTCCGAGTCCACGGCACATGCAGTTTTCCAGGCCAGGATGACCTTCCAAGGAGGGCAGGCCAAAATGACACCAAGTGAGGTCTACTTGGGGTAAACATTTTATAGTAAAAAAAAGAGGTGTTTTTTGTGCCAGGTAGCTTGAAAGAGATTTTTTTTTTTTAACAGTGAAAAAGTTACTAGAGCATGTTTAAAAGCTCTGTTTTAAAATTTAAAAGCATGTTTCCCTTTAAAAGGGTCACCTGGCTGCAACAGGAAAACCTGTTCTGGAAGGGACCTGTCCCCCAGGTCCTGGGGCTCCAGGACAGCGGGCCGGGCAACACCGAGTTGTCGGAGAATTTGGCTGCTCCGAGTTGTATTTTTATTTCTCTCTTGGGTTGGCTGAGTAAGGGTGTGTGTGTATGTGTGTGTGTGTGTGAGAGAGAGAGAGAGAAAATGTCTGTGTGCTGTGTGTGAAAGAATGTGTCTGTGTGGTATGTGTGCCTGTGTGTCTGTGTCCATGTGCACTTATTTGAATGAGTGTCTGTGTGCATGCGGTGTGTGTGTGTGTGGGTCTGTATATGGTATGTGTGAGTGTGTGTGTGTGTTGTATGTGTGTGTCTGTATAATATGTCTGTGTCCCTGTGGTGTGTGTGATGTGTGTGTGGTATGTGCCTCTGTGTCTGTGTGTGTTGTGTGTGTTGCGTGTATCTGTGTGTGTGGTGTTCATGTGTGTGTGGTGTGTGTGTCTGTGTGTGAGTCAGGGTGGGGTGTGTGGTGTATGTCTGTGTGTCTGTGTGTGTTGGTGGGGAGACCCTGAAGCAGGGATGGGGCCTTCTAGAAAGGTCAGTACTTTCAGACTAGAGCCTCAGCCTGCGTCTGCCCCGCCGCAGGCAGGGGAGTCTAAAACCGCGTGGGGCATAAGCGGTTTGACCACGGATTGATGGCTTAAAGTGAACACTGAAGAAGGAGCCAGCACCAATCGCAGCACGAGCAGAAGCGCACACGGGACGGGGCCGACGCCCAGGCGCAAAGACCCAGCAGGTGGGTCCAGGCCGGGGAGCTGATCTCGGCCGCAGACACGGAGGAGGAGCCCAGAGAGCGGTCCCCACCCAAGGCCACGTGGCGTTTGTCGCCAGCAGCCCCGCCTGCCACCGCGAAGGGGAGAGGGCTGGAGCTCGGGGTGAGCGGGCTGGGGTCCAGATGGCTCTGCCTCTCCCAGGCTGGGTGACATGGGGCGAGTCACCGAATGTGTGTGACCCTCTATTTTCTCCCCTGTAGAATGGGAGCGAGGTCTCCTCCACGCTGAGAGCTGCGTTTTTCAGAGGAGTGTGGTCCATCTCAATTCCACGCACGTATTGAATGCAGGAATCTTTCTTTTCCTAAAATGGTGTTAATTCAAGCAGTTTTGGGGCTCCAGAGCGGAGAAAATTCAGAAACAGCTTGCACATGCGGTTGGTTCCAGAGTTTCAATGGCGTTGCTGGTACAGAACAGTTGGCCCTGTGGCAGCCGCGCTTGGCTGGGTGGAACTTAGCAATTACTGCAAGGACCACAGGGAGGTGGGCGGTGCCTGGCGTCCCCTGCCCCCGGGGGTCTTGCAGGGAAGGCCATGTCTGTGTCCTCCGCACCAGCTCCAGGCCCCCATGTGAGGCCTCCCCGCGACTGGTGATGAAAATTTTCTCCCACCCGCAGCCTGAGGAGCGTCCAGCCCAGCTGCCCAGGCCCTCCCGGGAGACGGGCCAGGCTTAGCTCTGCATCCTCTTGTTTGTTTTTCTGGAAAAATATGCAGACTGGAGGTGTGAGGTCTGGAAGGCCCCGAGCCACCTGGCAGAGGGCACCAGCAAAATCAAGTGTTTACGGGATTTGCAAACAGGAAGGGTTCCTCTGCGCCACAGGTCCACGGCAAACTCTGGGCCAAGGGAGGCTCTTTGAAGGGAGAAGGACATCCAGGCTGAGATTTCTGCACAGCCCACAGCAGAGCCGTTCCTTCCACTGAGCAGGGGTTGGGCTGTCGGGGGCTCTCCTGCCTCCTCTCCCGTGGGGACAGAGAGGGCTCCTCTCAGCTGGCCCCAGGACTTCATGTCCACCCCTGGGTGGGCTGAGGCCACTGTGCTTCCCCCTCAGGAGAACCCAGCACCCAACATGGTGCAGGATAAATGAGTGGATGGGCCTGGAGGGAGGGAAGGGGCACTTCTGATTCTAAGCATTGACCCTTGAACTCAGCAGGTCACTTAGAAAAATTCTCACAGAATTCCATGGGGATACGGTGGTTAAGGATTCAGCGTTGTCACTGCTGTGGCTTGGGTTATTTATGAAACAGAAACAAACTCAGAGATTTCAAAACCAATCTTAGGGTTGCCATAGGGAAATTGTGGTGGGGGGGATCGGGAGGGTGGGAATAACACACACACACTACCGTGTAAAGTAGGTAGGTAACGGGGACCTGCTGTAGAGCACAGCGACATCTGCTCAATAGTTTATAATAATCTGTATGGGAAAAAAGAATATATATATATATATATATATATATATATATATATACACACACACACACATATATGCACATATATATATATGTATACACACATCCATTCTTTTTTCCCATATAGATTATTATGTATATTCCCATATGTATATATGAGTGCTTCACTTTGCTGTACACCTAAAACTAATACAACATTGTAAGTCGAAAGAAAGAGGAAAGGAAAGGGGGGGGAGGAAGGAAGGGAGAAACAAGAGAGAGAGAGAGAAAGAAAGAGGAGAAAGAAAGAAGAAAGAGAAAAAGGAAGGTAGGAAGAGAAAGAAAGAGGAAGGAAGGAAAGAAATAAAGAAGAAGGAAGAGAAAGAAAGAAAGGGGAAAGGAAAGAAGGAAGGAAGGGAGGCAGGGAGGAAAGAAAGAAAGAATAGAAAGAAAGGAAGAAAGAAAGAAAGGAAGGAAGGAAGGAAGAAAAAGAAAAAAGGAAGGAAGAGAAAGAAAGAAAAGAAAGAGGAAGGAAGAGAAAGAAAGGAGGAAAGAAAGAAAGAAGAGAAAGAAGAAAGAAGAAGAAAGAAAAAGAAAGGAAGGAAGAAAAAGAAAGAAAGAAAGAAAGGAAGGAAGGGAGAAAGGAAGAGGAAGGAAGGAAGGGAGAAAGAAAGAAAGAGAGAGAAAGAAAGAAGAAAAGAAAGAGAAAGAAAGAAAGAAAGAAAGGAAGGAAGAAAGAAAAAGGAAGGGAGGGAGGGAGGAAGAAAGAAAAGGAAGGAAACATCTCACTGAGTCTCACCTGTAACAGGTGCAGAATTGAGAATCAGGAGAGATGCCACATCCCATGGCCCCAGGCCACATCCAGCTGTAAAGGGGTGTCTTGCGTGGAGTCCCTGCGAATCGGAGCCCTGAGACTAGGGCGTGGCACTGGGAGCAGGTGAACGACTAGAAGGTGGTCCGGGAAGTGGGAGACAGGAGTGGGGAAGGAAGCAGGGCCCAAGAGATGCCGAACTGCTCTGAGCGACCTGGGCTCGGCCCCGCTGGGGACCTCTGAGGAGCCGTGCAGAGCACACCACAGGATTGTCCCTCTGGGGAGGCAGGACCTGGGCCCAGAAACTCCCATCCCCTTGGGTGAGGCTCCTCTGGGGGGAGAAGGGGGTCAGCCTTCTGTGTTACAAGGCCCCCTCTGCTTGTAGGCTAAGCAACCTCCCTCCACTTTCTAGAAAGTTCTGTGGCCCAAAACTGAGAGAGTCGGCTCTTGTTTGGGAAGCCTCCCGTTATCACGGCTGCCATTAAGCCAGGGGTCTGAGGTGGTCGGGCGCAGGGCACCAGCAGGGTCCGGCCCAGACTACACCCCGGCGTTACCACCCTGCTCCGTGCCCGGCACAGTTTCCCATCCTGGGCCACACTGTGACCGTCATGGACCCCTTCATCCCTCAAAAAACATTAACTTTATAGTTTACACCTGCACTGGGATAAAAGTTCATTATTATCTACATAGTACTGCATGTACTCTTTTTTTCTGGCCTTGCCTACGGCATGAGGAGGTCCCCAGACCAGCGGTCAAACCCGAGCCCCAATAGCAACCAGGGCACAACAGTGACAACACCAGATCCGTAACCTGCTATGACACCAGGGGACTCCTGTAGTCCTGTAGTTACAGTTTTCTTTTGGTTTAAAAAGATTGCGATGAAAACATTTTCATGGGCTTTTACGGTGGGCCCTGGGCACGGGGCCTGGAAACTGACGGACTGTCGGAGAAGCTGGTCCTATGCCCTCTGCTCCTTTGTAGCATCATGTCACATCCGCCGCCGCCCCCCCCCCCCCCCCCGCCCAGGGCTGGCCAGGCTCCTGGCCCCCGCTATCCCACCCCCGCCCCCAACCCAGGCCATCTTCCCTTTGGGAGCTGCCTCAAGCCAAGAGCTCTCTCAGGTCTCCACTGAAAAGTCACCTCTTCTCAGAGTTCTGCCTGACTGTCCTCTCTCCTAGCAACCTCTTCCTGGCCTTCGTAACACTCAGCATCCTTCTAACTGCCCGTGAATTAATTTGCTCCGTGTTCAACACCCATCTTCCCATCCCAGCGGCTCCACGAGAGTCAGGGCTGCGTGATACAACACTCTGTCACCAGTTGTCAGCCAGGGAGCTGCAGTGAGCTCCCCAGAGGCCCCCTGAGGATGAGAAACGTGTTCCCAGGGCTGGGGGTACCTCTAGCCGACAGCCCTCAGCTCTCCTCTCCTTTCAGAGCTTTCACCTGTGGGAGCCGCCCTGCCCCGGGTTTCCCCATCTTCAAGGACAACCCGGAATGTAAGGACTTGGCCTTCTTGTCCCCACTGGCACCACCTGCTGGGTCATCCCATCCGCAGAACTCCCACTGGGCTGGGCTGGGGGGCGCCCCGAGGCCACATCACAGCTTCCCCCTCTCCCAGCTCTGCTTCCACCTTCCTTCGGCCCATCGCACAGGACTTGATCGCCAGGGCACCCCCCCAAACTTTCCACATCCGGTCTCCATCCGGGAGCGTACTCTCCCAGGAACCCCTGAGCCATGGAGCTGCTCTCAGACCATCGCGCGAGCGCGCCATACTCCAGTCTATACAGAATGAACAAGGCAGGACGATAGCAAGAGAAACAGGGATCTATTAAGAGCCTATGAGGAGTTCCCCTTGTGGCTCAGTGGGTCAAGAACCCGACACAGTCTCTGTGATGATGTGGGTTCACTCTCAGGCCTCACTCAGTGGGTTAAGGATCTGGTGTTGCCATGAGCGGTGGTGTAGGTCACAGATGCGGTCTGGATCTTGTGTTTGCCGTGGCTGTGGCATAGGCAGGCAGCTGTAGCTAGGCCGGCGGCTATAGCTCCGATTCGACCCCTGGCCTGGGAACCTCCATATGCTGCAGGTGCAGCCCTAAAAAGACAAAAACAAAAAGTATCAATATTGTTCAGTAATTGTAATAAATGTGCTATATATAAAAAAAGAGCCTATGACCCTTCTGGATTTGTAGCCACTGAAGAGATTTTGAAACAGTTTTCCTTGAAGCTCCCTCAGAGGCTCTCATGGGGACATCGAGGGGACTTGTTCTGACAGGTCAGACATGGCCTCTCCCCGTCCCCACTCCCATCTGAGTAGCTCTGCTTGAGTCCACTTTTACGTGCTGGGATCTGCATGGAATTGTGTTTGATGGAAAGGTTCTGCCATTACCAAAAAACAAAAAACAACAACAACAAAAACAGACTTTTGAAGATTACTGACTCCAGTGGTCCAACAATGCCAATAATAGTGACAGCAAGTGTCCTTCCAGTGTCCTCTGGGCCAGGTGCACCACAGCTTCGCTCATCTCACCCCCGCATCCACCCCACCTGGAAAAACACACTCCGTATTTTATCATTCAGGACACAGAGGCCCAGAGACGTTAAGTGAGGTGCCCAAGGTCACACAGCTGGGAGCCGCTGCAGCTAGGGTTTCAACTCGTGTTTTACGGAATTTATTTAATCCCAGGAACTGCTAGACATGCAAGACTGAAGATTACACCATCTAGAACACAGCTGATCACATCCCTCTTGAATTTTTTCAGAAGGAAGCACGCAGGCTTTTTTGAAAATCAAAAGCCCAGGAGACTTCCTTCTCTGCTCTTTGCTGTGGCTCCTTTTCTGGGGTAATAGTACCTACAAGCTCTGCCTGAATGGAGGTTGGGGGCAGTGGGGAGGGAGAAAAAGCAGGAACAAGACTAGATGACTACTTTTAAAAAAAATTGCCCCCACAACCTTCTGATCATCTAGACTCCTGATTTCACAGGTGTTGAGCCCGGGGAGGTGACTCACCTACAGATGTACAAAATTCGGTGGCATCCAGCATCCAAGCCAGGCCAAGGCTCCATCCACTCTGCCAGGCTGTGTCCCTTCCTTTCAGAAACTTCCAGAATGAAGACAAGGCCGCAGTCCATGACCCCCTGTCCTCTAAATACCAGATCTCATCTCAGGGAAAAGTCTGACCTCAGTGCACCGCCCTGGGGGCCCTGGGCTCCAAGGAACCCAAGTACCGTGGCTCCTGCCAAACTCCATCTAATCCAGTTTCATCATGGGGTTTATTTAGCTTTCAGTTAAGGTCCTGGGACCTCATCAGGAAAGGAGGGCAGAGTTCCTCAGGGTCCCAAAGGAGAGATGCTGGGGCTGAGCTTGGCCTACGTCTTCCCCAAAGATCCAGGCACAGCAAAGATGACATTTGGGATTCTGCCAGGTGGGCCTCAGCTCTCCGGGTCCCTATGGGGTTCGCTTGGGTTCATGGTGCTCCTTCAGCCTGGAGTTCCACGGGATGGGCCTTGGGGTCCCCAGGGAGGAGTTTCACCCTCAGCCTCTTTTCCTGTGTACGTACGTGGAGCGAAGAAGAGGGTGCCTTATCCAGAAAGCTTCCAGAGCCAGCAGGTTTTTTGAAAAATGGGAAGGACTCTCATCTACGGCAGGACTCTTCTGTTGGTTTTATTTTGTTTATTTATTTTCTTTTCCTGCACTGCCTACGCACAGCGCTTACACGGTGACACAGAGACATCTCAATCACCAGATTCCTCTTCGGACAAAACTGTGTGTGTGTCAGGGACAGTCCTGCCAGGAAGACAGAGTTCATGGGACATTAACCAGCTTTCTGGCCAACCTCACTGTCTCATCCCGGTGCCTATGTGATGCCAGCCAAAGATAAACAAACCTGAGGTTTGGGGTGACCTGTGCTATCTCTTCTTGGACAGATGCCTGATTTCTGTTGGACTTTGGCCACGTTTGGATGAGGTGAGGGGCCTCCTCGGCTTGGGTACCTGCCTCCATCTTCATGGCCCTCGTGGGCATGAAATATCCAACCTGGGACCCACATCTCTATAACCTCAAAGGAGCCGTCAGCTGTGAATGCTCGCAAACCAGTGACACTCGGAGGTCAGAGCGTCACTTCGCTCCTGGGTTATAAACTCCCCGAGGGCAGTGACCTGAAGCATTTCACCTCTACATCCCGCTCCCAGGCTGCCCTGGGCAGAACTGAGCCACTCGCACCTGATGCGCTCACTTGGCTGGCCTGCGCTTCCGCGGGAGCTACTCCTGTGGGAAGCTGCTTTCTGACATGGGCAAGGTGCCTCCCTCCCTGAAACCCAGCTTCCTCATCTAGCAAACGAGGAGGGTCACCCCAGTTCTGCTCTCCCTCACTTCTTAAATAAACACCGCTGGCTCCTCTGCTGTGTTTGGCCTGTGTTTTCCCCAAGGATCCAGGCACAGCAAAGATGACATTTGGGATTCTGCCAGGTGGGCCTCAGCTCTCCGGGTCCCTGTGGGGTTCGCTTGCGTTCACGGTGCTCCTTCAGCCTGGGGTTCCACCAGACGGGCCTTGGGGTTGGCCTTGGCCTTGTGGGCACCATGTGGCTGAAATCTGGGGTGGGGGATATGAGTGGTGACAGAGATAGAGGAAAATTCCCCAGAGAGATTTCCATATCAGTTCATAAAGAGCGTCGTAATTATTTTCTTCAACTACGTGACAATCTATTGAATGGAAGTGCTGTTATTTTTAAAAACTGAAGACTAGCTGATTTTATATACATACACAAAAGCAGTGTTCTTTATATGCATAGAAAATGTGTTGAATGAGTGAATGAATGAATGGATTTTTATCTTCCGGCACAGTGGGGTAACAGTGTCCTGGCCTGTCTGGAACTGAGAGGTTTGCTAGGATGTCAGATTTTGGTGCCAAACTGGATGGTCCCAGGCAAGCCAGGAAGGTAGGTCACCCATGCACGAAGGTAAAATGATTATCACCACCCTCTTGCACATCCAGCGGAGCAGAAAAACGTTTCCTGGCTAGTTTTCAGGCTAATCCATCACTAGAAACTCCTTTAGGGGGAAGATGACAAGAAGTGAAAGGCTTTGCCTGTGGTCAAATTAATAGCCTTAGCTTCTTCACATAAAGGAGAAGCATATGGGTGTAGTTACTTACAAGGTGGAAAGAAAGCTGTGTGCACATATAAATCCCCTATCCGGGGGCTAGTGACAGATAGAAACCAGCTATAGATGAGAGAGGCAGGGTGGAGTTCTACCCAAGCAGAGGCAGTTAAAGAAACTGAGGAAGCCTGGCCTTATAACCCTAACCCTGACCCCAACCCTAAATTTAACTATACACCAACCCCAACCTCAGCACTATCCCCAACGCCAACCAAACCCCTTCCCCAGCCCTAGACCCAACCCCATCCCCAATCCTAAGCTTAAACGGAACTTGAGGGTGTCCAGCTAGCAGAGCTTGATGGGAAAAGGGGAAGACTGTTCCCCTGGTCGCCAAACACGCCTCTGGACAGTAGGCAGAGTGACAGAGAGGTATTCAAATCGGCTGGACATGCCTGGCCACGGCAGCAGCCACCGGCCATCTGTGACCACTGGGTACCACCTTTGAAATATGACTTGTACACCTGAGATGTGCCGGGAGCATCAAACACACACCAGATGTGGAAGCCTACTGTGGACAAGAGAGCATGAAATGTCTCATTAATGCTTTTTTTTTTTCCCCATATGGATTATATATTGGAGCAGTTATATTTTGGATATGGCGGGTTAAAATATATTATTAAAATTAGTTTCATCTGTTTCCTTTCTCTTTTTCTAACGTGCTTATCGGAAATTTCACTTTCTACCTGCAGCTGCATGGGTTTGCTAGGGCTGCCGTAGCAAAGCACCGCAAACTGGCTGGTTTAAACAATGGAAATTGGGGTCACAGCTCTGGAAGCCAGAGGGCTGAGATCAAGGGGTCCGCAGGATTGGTTCCTCCCGAGGCTACAAGGGACAATCCATCCCAGGCCTTGCCCTCAGCTTTGTAGGGTTCGCCAGTGCTCTTTGGTGTTCCTGGCTTGTAGAAGCAGTACCTTCATCTCTGCCCTCATTTTCACGTGGTATTCCTCCTGTGTGTATGTTTTATGCAGATGTTCCCCTTCATAGGGACACCAATCATATGGATTATGTATTAGGGTCTATCCTGAGGACCTCATTTTGTCTTGGCTACCTCTGTAAAGACCCTGCCTCCAAATAAGGCCGCATTCTAGGGTTCTGGGGTGAGAAATTGCACATGTAAATTTGAGGGGACATGAATAGGCCCATAGCAATGGCTTGCATCCTCTTTCTGGTGGACGGTGCTGCGTTCCCTATAAATGAGCTTCATGAAGTCAAGAACCACGTTAAGATGTGCCTGTTTTCAGAGTCCAGCCCAGAGCCCAACATAGAAGAGATACGCAGAAGGGATCTGTACAATTAGTTGACAAGAATGATCCCTTCTGCCCAAGTCTCCCAGAGGTGGGACAGGTGGTGTCTGAAGGTTGTGTGGGAAAGAACACAGAGGAAGTCTCTGGAGTACGACACAGGCCACCTTTTGTGACCAGAGAGCCCTTGGGCAAGTCACCTGCTCACAGGAACTGCAGCTTTATTTGTGCAAAGAGAACATGTGTGCTCGCTCGGATGTGCAGATAATTCATTTGAAAGCGACTGGCACATAGTCATCATCAACCTCAACCACTATGAGGAGTGAGGTCCCCATCATGGGAGGTATACAAGCAGACAGATGCCAGAAGACCTGTGATTTCAGCTCAGGGTGGAGTTGGGGCTGGACGGTACCCTGAGCCACATGGCACAGCTGAGCTTCCTGCACTTTCTCTCCAAATGCCCAATTGCCTTCTCTCCAATTGCCTTCCCTTGGTCCCTGAAGACAAGAAAGGGTACTGACACAGAGTGAGTGTGTGACCCATGCTATTATGAGAAATCCTGCATGTCTCCTTTGAAAAGGTGAGAAGGCTGAGGTGAGGGCTGACCCAGCATGGCATAGCTGGCGCACAGAAGCCCGAGGGTGAGCATGGACATTTGCCCAAGTCCAAAGCTTTCCCCTAAGGCCTGGCATCACAGAGATCCATTCACTCAGGCAGTCACTCAGCACCTCCCAGGTGCTGGGCACCGGCCTGGCCCTGGGGAAACAGAAGTGACCGACACACAGCCCACACCACTAGGAAAATTCCCTGTGAGGTAGGAGGTGGCCGGCATGCGGACACACTGGGTTACCCTTACACCAAAAAAAAAAAAAAAAAGACAGTTGCCTTTTCAGCTTCTTGATGTACCAGGGACATACAATTTCATCGAACTGTCTCAACAGCCCTGACACAGGCACCACTGTTATCCCCATTTTACAGAGGGACACATTGAGGCACAGAGAAGGGAAGCAGCCAAGGTCCTCGGAGTAGGAGGTGGTGATGCCCAGGTTCAAACTCAGATGTTCTGGCCCAAAGTCTGCGCTCTCACTCCTCAGGCTAAAGCACTCCAGAGGCGGAAGCTCAGGAGTTCACTAGGCTGGGAAAGGGCCTTCGTAACTCCTTAAACTTGATTCAAGAAGCAGCTATGCCCTGGCTCCACTAAAGGCTAGAAGAGCTCTGTATTAGTTTCCTGTATCTGCTATAACAAATCCCCACACACTGGTGTAGGTCGCAGAGGCGGCTCGGATCTGGCGTCGCTGTGAGCCGTGGTGTCGCCCAGCGGCTGTAGCTCCGATGCGACCCCTAGCCTGGGAACTTCCATATGCCACGAGGGTGGCCATAAAAAGAAAAAAAAGGAGAGGGAGAGAGAGAGAAAGAGAAAGAAAGAAGGAAAGAAGGAAAGAAAAGAAGGGAGGGAGGGAGGAAGAAAGGAAGGATGGAAAGAAAAAAAAGGAAGGAAGGACGGACATGACGCTCCGGAAGGGCTATATACAAGTTCTCCTGATCCATCGTTGCTCTCTGGGCCTTTGGGGTGTTCAAGGATGGAGCCACTGACCTCAGACTCCTCTTGCATCTCCTGACGACCTCAGGGCAGAGCCACCTGCTCGCCCAGCTCCCCTGGGCCCTGGGAGTTTACGAGACCCCGAGAGGGAAGAAAGCGCCCCTCCTTCTCGCACCCTCTACAAGCAGATATGGGGAAGGGTGGAGGCAGGTCTGAGCGTCATCGCCTTCAGGACAAGCAATCAGCCCTCCTAGAAAGTTCGTAAGGCAGCACTGGGCCATCGAGAGCCTCCACAGCGGCCCCTGCACGGCCATCCTAGGACCCATCAAAGAGTTGGGAAAGCTTCAGCAGCCAGGTGGGGGATCTTCATTACAAAACGCAGGTGTCTCCTCCAGGCCCCACCTGGTTCAGGCTTCTGAGCTGGTCCAGCAGCAGGTGCGTCTGCCCACGTGGCTGCCAGATCAACATCCTCTCGTCAGCTGGCTCAGGCCCTGATGGAGGCTGGGGGTGTGGGTGACCTGCCACTCCCCCAGCCTCCACCCTCGTTCCAAGACGGTGTTGTATGCACGCCGTGAATTCCTGGCAAAAACAACCTCTTAAATTTAAAAGAAAAAAAAAAAGGAAATGTTCCCAAACCCTCTCTTGGCCCATCAGTCTGGAGTGATCTAGAGACCAGGGCTCCTGCCAGCCAAGAGCGGGACCGGAGACGGCCACGGAGGTGGTTAGGAAAATGTGACCTCACCTTGGGCTGGGCTGCGGGCGCCGGGCCCTGCCTGGAGGACTGCGATCTGCTGCGGGGAGGGTGGTGATGACACTTTCAGTTCCCCCTCATGGCCAGACTGCGGGGAGCATTTAAGCAGCTGAAGTGAAGGGGGCGGGGGCAGACCGTGTGGGAAGGCCCTGGAGGCTGACTGACCCAAAGCAAACAGGACATGATGTGCGCGGCCTCTGTCCCCACAACCTTCTGTGTGTCGTTCCAGATCTGCGGGGCACCGGCTGAGCGCTTTCTGAGGCTTATTTCATTTCACTTGTCAGCAGCCCCTCGAGGGCTGCGTCCCTTTGAGGGACGTCCCTTTGAGGGTGGTCTTCTCGCGCTGGCTTTTTCCCCGTGACACGGGGAGGCCCTGGTCTTCTTAGCACCAGGTCCGCCCCAGGCACCTCTGGGTCCCAGGCACCCCATTTAGTTTCTGTATGAAGGAATATATGAGCCCTAAACGTCCCTCAATTCCTTCTGCAAGAGTACTTGCTGGAGAATGGATTATCAGAGCTTTGGGGGTTGGGGGGACCCTTTTGTGTCCAGAAAGGGCACGGAGTTTGGGGCAAGGGAACCGACATTTGGGAGGTCCTGCTCGGTGATACGATGTTCAGCCAAGGGCTTTCATGCTTGAGCATTAAAATATTTAAATGTAACCACCACAGCAGCCCTCCAAGGGAATTTTTCTTTCTTCCCTTTTCTTTCTTTCTTTCTTTCTTTCTTTCTTTCTTTCTTTCTTTCTTTCTTTCTTTCTTTCTTTCTTTCTTTCTCTCCTTCCTTCCTTCCTTCTTTCTTCTTCTTTCTTTCTTTCTGGCCATGCCCATGGTATGTGGGAATTCCTGGACCAGGGACTGAACCCATGCCACTGCAGTAACCAGAATCACAGCAGTGATAATGCCAGATTCTCAGCCCTCTGAGCCACCAGGGAACAGCTCCAACGGCATTTCTATTATCTCCAGTTTATAGGTGAAAAATCTGTCTCCCAGAAACCAAAGGACATGGCCAAGGTCACACAGGTGTAGGTGGCAGAGCTGGGCTCTGAGTCCAGCTCACTGACCCAGGGAAGGAGGTCACACCTTTAGCCTCGCCACAGCATCACCTTGGCCTGCCTTGGAGGGTCAGCAGGGGCAGGTCTCATCACAGACCCAGGATCCTTAAAGGCACCTTTTACAGCTGCGTGTCTCCCATGCCCCCTTTCTGCCCTGCAGACACTTGGACTGAATGGTTGAATTCTCGAAAAGGCAAAGAGGAAAGGTAGTGACTTTGATTTTCAGTAGTGATGGGGCATGACTTGTGTCACTCTAAGAAATGATGGTTTCATTCTCTTCACCAGAGTCAGCCACGAAAGGGGAAGATTCCCACTGGAATCGAATGCTTTGTAGGGCAGCAGTGCACAGGCGGTAGGTACGGCGTGTCTGAGCGTGCCGTGGACAGGGAGTGAAAACCAGCATGGGGGAGAGAGCCCCTTTCAAATGAGCTGGAGTTGGAAATAGAAGCCATGATATTTCAAATGTCTTCCTCGACACAGAGCGACAGGTTTCTGGTGGAGCCTGAAATTTCTTAGCACTTCGTCTCTCTCATTTCCGTCTGGTGTTCAAAGGGGAACTGGAAACAGGTAAATATCCAGGTATCAAAGGAAATGCTGGCAAGTTTCGGATTGTTGCGTTTGTTGATGAATATTCTTCTTTTCTTTTTTTTTAAATCTCTTCAGACTTTCCCCACTCCCCCCCCCTTTTTTTTGTCTTTTTGCCTTATCCAGGGTCACACCTGCGGCATATGGAGGTTCCCAGGCTAGGGGTCTAACAGGAGCTGTAGCTACCAACCTTTACCACAGCCACAGCAACGTGGGATCTGAGCCACGTCTGCAACCTACACCAC
Source organism: Catagonus wagneri (assembly GCA_004024745.2). Taxonomy (NCBI): domain Eukaryota; kingdom Metazoa; phylum Chordata; class Mammalia; order Artiodactyla; family Tayassuidae; genus Catagonus; species Catagonus wagneri. Next base: position 6,889,617 of record PVHT021183632.1, read on the forward strand.
AACTCACGGCAACGCCGGATCCTTAACCCACTGAGCAAGGCCAGGGATCGAACCCAAAACCTCATGGTTCCTAGTCGGATTAGTTAACCACTGAGACACGATGGGAACTCCTTTCCCCACTCCTCCTTGAGGCCTCAGACTCACCAGAAATTTAAGGGGGAGCTGGGAGCAAAACATTTGACCCTGAACCCTTAACAGGGGCTCCATCTTCTATTGATTTGAATAATGTGTTCCTTCCAAATTCTTTTTCTTTATTTCAGGTTGGCTTCTGCATGACGTTAAGTTCCAACTGAAGTCTTGGCCTGAGGTGCAATAGTGGTCGGGGTTCCTCGGCTTTCATTCTTTGGAGAACCATCTCTTCCACTTCCTTCAAGAATTAAAGTGGTTCTGGTGGGGCTGGCCCAGAAGAGCACATGTGACCAATCAGAGCAATTGATCAACTGTGATGGAGGTAGGGCTGGACCAATCAGAGCCTTCCCTGGGATTTTGGTGCAACCTCAAGGCAAGACTATTATTTTCTCTAGCTTTGAAATAATCTAAACAACACAGGCCTGGAGCTGCCATAAGCCATTTTTCCACCACATGAAGAGAGCCTGTTGGAGAATGAGGACAGAGTCGAGAGATGGGGGAAAAATACCTCACTGGCATCATTTGAACCTCTGGTTCCATCTGTATCAGAAAAGACCAACCCCTGGGAATCTTCTCAGAAACATAAGCCAATGCATCTCTTTTTGTGAGTCAAGCCCCTTTGAGCTGGATTTTGCTCATTTACAAATGAAAGAGGCTTAACCCATACACAGAATTTAGAGAAAGCCTGTTCTGAAGGCTGACAGGTAAGAAGGGTGATTCTGGGTCTCCTCCCCACCCCCACCACCCTGGACATCGGAGACCTCCCTTTACGACCTAACAGGAAGTATATGAAAGTGAACACAAATTTTTGTCCAAATTTTGCCCAGGTGTAAAGATTCACTAGCAGGCAGAGACCGAAGCTGTCCTAGGATTGTTCAGTGACTACTTCGAGATCCATAGGCTAGCTGCAGGGGTCAGAAAACGTCTCAGTGGAGTCATGTAGCCAGCCTTCCTCAAAGCGCCCAAATAGAGGACTGAATTAGAATCCAAGGTCTAGGGCATCATGACAAAGTCCAAAGGATACTTAAAGACTGTTTATGCACAAGAAAGAGGGCCTGCACATCACCCAAGATAAGCTGTAATTTTGAACAGCAATCATTTCACTCGTGGAAAATCACTTCTATCATACATCTTGCTAATTAACAAAGTCTCTGGGTTTGAACTGGAGGTAAAGATAGTTGAAGGACTTCTAGCAGCTTCTGGAATAGAAGAAAACTTTCTAAAATAACCTTTCTATTTTGGAATGAGTTTAGATTTATAGAAAAGTTGGAAAGATGATACAGAAAGTTCCCATATCCCCTCCCCCAGTTTTCCCCACATCTCACATTTCCAAGGAACATTTGTCAAAACTAAGACACTAACATTGGTACATTACTATTAGGTAAATTCCAGCCTTTATTCAGATTTCCCTGGTCTCTCCACTAATGTCCTCTTTCCTTTCCAGGACCCCAACCAGGAAACCACAGTACATTTAGTCGTCATGTCTCCTTAGGTTCCTCTGGCCTGGGACAATTTCTCAGACTTCCCGTGTTCTTTATGACCTTGACAGTTTTGCGGAGTACTGGTCAGGTATTTTGTAAAATGTCCTGCATTTGGGGTTTGACGGTCTCATGGTTTACTTGGGTGATTATTTTGGGGAAACGCAGAAGGGAAGTGCCCCTCTCATCGCATCACGTCCGCGGTTCATGCTACTCACACAACTTCTTACCGATGAAACTGACTTTCATCCCTTGGGTAAGGTCTTATTTGCCAGGCTTCCCCACTTAAAGTTGCTTTTCTTTTCCCTTCTCATGTTCAATACTTTGAAGGCAAAGCAATAGGTCAAGCCTCTACTCAAGGGAGAGGGGTTAAGCTACATCTCCTGGAAGGAAGAACTAATCCCCCCTCACTGAGTGTGGACTGGAGTTATTGCCTTCCTATCAGCAGTGAGTTCTTCTGTAAGAAAGATTTATCTCCTCTTCTCCTATTTACTCAGTGTTTTGTATAAGTACAGACCCGTGGATATTTATTTTATTCTTTGGGTTACAATGCAAGAGTGCACTCCTTTTTTTTTTTTTTTTTCTTGCTTATAGAGAACTTCCCAGGCTAGGGGTCGAACTGGAGCTACAGCTTCCAGCCTACACCAGCCACAGCAACATAGGATCCGACCCGTGTCTGCGGCCTACACCACAGCTCACGGCAACACACCAACACCAGATCCTTAACCCAGTGAGCGAGGTCGGGGATCAAACTCGAATTTTCATGGATCCTAGTCAGGTTCGTTAACCACTAAGCCATGAGGGGAACTCCCTACGGTAGTGTACCCTTAATTTCGTTGCTCAAATTGTTCCAGCTCTGGCCATTGGGAGTCCTTTGGGTTGGCCCAGGACATGACATTTTGCTGAACTTCTTTCAATGTTAACTAATCCCCTCTACAGCGGGTATTCCTGAGTGAGGTATAATTGACATTAACAAGTGTCCTTTGAACGTAGACTGACTTATTAACCTGATAAAATGGCAGTTGAACTGTTTGTCCTTTGTGCCTTTTTTTTTTGGTCTTTTTTGCCTTATCTAGGGCTGCACCTGCGGCATATGGAGGTTCCCAGGCTAGGGGTCTAACAGGAGCTGTAGCCGCCGGCCTTCGCCACAGCCACAGCAACGCGGGATCCGAGCCGTGTCTGCAACCTACACCACAGCTCACGGCAACGCCGGATCCTTAACCCACTGAGCAGGGCCAGGGATCGAACCCGCAACCTCATGGTTCCTAGTTGGATTTGCTAACCACTGAGCCACGACAGGAACTCCATATCTTTTTTATTCATTTAACTTTCCCATTACTGTCTGTATAATGTCCCACTGAGTGGATGGATTAGTTTACATAACTCTCGTATTCTGCCATTGTATGTAACACTGAAATGGACATTTTTGCATATTTCTACATTTATAGTTATGAAAAAAGTCAAGTGCAGTTTCTGCGGCTGCATATTTTAGTGTTGTACTGCCACCAATACTGGTGTGAGTTACTAAACTACCACTGTAAAGCAGATAAAGCAAAAACGTAACAGAAGAAATAGTAGAACACATACTCATTAACACATGCAGACAGTCAAGCAAGCCACACATTTGTATTAAGGCCGGCCAGGCCGAATTTTTTTTTTAAGTCAGTTACATACACTGTAGCAGGAGCAGGGAGGTCGACCAGATGACCTTTTAGAGCTTTTAGGGTTCCTCTAATTCTAATTGAATAATTCTATCCATAGTGTATAATTGTTAATATTTATTATCCGAAGGTGTTAGGGCTTCTTAGGACGAAAAAGTCCCACCATTGTTTTGGGGAGGGGGACATAATCATTGCAACGTCCTATCACATAGCACAGGACCCCCGACTTCCAGGCATCGCGCTTAGCGCTTCACATCCCTGCACTCCCGGCCCCCGCCAGCGGTCAGTCCCGCTGGTACCCGCACTTCAAGGAGGGCAAAGCCTGGAGGTTTGCCCTGACTATGCTACAGGGCGAATGCTCTTACATCTGCTGCATCTCCTATAGCACCGCAACTTATGCCGATTAAATTTGTGGGTCTCCCCATTTCTGTGAACTTCTTGAGAAAATGGGGTCTGTGTCTTGCTTCTTTTTCCTCCCCGGTGCCCGGCACAGCCCCTGGCACACAGCAGGCATTCACTCAATGTCCAGTAGCCCAGCCACTGAGGTGATAAAGGAGAAGGCAGGGGTAAGGATAGAAACACCCGAAACTAATTAACAAAAATATCTAAAGCTATAAAACAAAACTGGTAGAAGGCTGTGGCGTAGGCCACTGGCTACAGCTCCGATTCGACCCCTAGCCTGGGAACTTCTATATGCCACGGGTGTGGACCTAAAAAGACAAAAATAAAAGTCTGCCATAAAGGAAATGAAGACTTTGCCCTTGGGGTCCAAATCCAAGCCATGCACCGAGTCTGTCCGGCTTCGCTGAACCTCAGTTTCCTCATTTGCAAAATTGCTACGATCCCTCCTGCCTCAAGGGGGCTGTGAGAATGAGGGAGAGTGGTCAGGAGGGCCTGGCTCGGTGGCCCCCAGGTCACAGATGCTCAGTGAGCTGCTGCCATCATAATCCTATTTATTAGACCAGTGACCGGGACCATCCACTTTGCTCCGCTGCATTTCTGTGAAATGGGGACAATGAAGCATCCTCAGAAGGCTATATAAACGGGTAAATGGGGAGATGCAGGGGGACCCCTCAGATGATTCTGGACCTGAGCAAGGGCTCCATCAGAGGTCATCAAAGTCACCCAAAAAGGCGTATAACCTACTGCGACTGTTAATCTCTTCGTTAAAAATGAAACCTCACAAGCCATGCCCAAACGACCAACAAGCAATGAAATCAAATTGGATCTTTGGTGCCAAAAACAACAGCTGAAAGTTTCAACTGAGCAGCACGCGGTCAGACTGTGGCAGGAGCAGACACGGCCACAGACCCTAAGCCGTGTCAATGCCTGGCCCTCAGAATTAGCCTGCAGGCCTCCTCTTGCGAGATCCGGGGCAGCGATGCCAAGCTCCTCTCCCCACCCCGCCTCTGCTTCCTTTGCACTCTGCCCCCCGTCCTGGGCAAGCTGGAACTCTCTCTAGTTTGTGTGGCCGAGAACTGGGAGCAGAGGCTTAAGGCGCTCAGATGGATCTGGGTGCTATTCCAGGATTTGCCACTGCTGTGTGGCCTTGGGCAAGTTATTAACCTCTCTGTGCTTCTGCATCCTTATGAAAGAGAAAGGTGCTCTCTACCTGACACTTGATATGAGGATTCAAATGTGTAGAAAGCCCTTACTTAGCTCAGTGTCTGGCACAGAGGAAGCAGTCAGGGTGTGGGCGCTGGGACTCTATTTACACAAGGATGCTTGCAGACAGAGCTGGCGATGGGCAAAGCTCTGAATGGTATGTGCTCACTAGGTGTTTTTTTTTGTTTGTTTGTTTTTGTCTTTTGTTGTTTTAGGGCCGCATCTGTGGCATGTGGATGTTCACCAGGCTAGGGGTCGAATCGGAGCTACAGCTGCCGGCCTGTGCCACAGCCACAGCAACGCGGAATCTGAGCCAAGTCTGCGACCTACACCACAGCTCACGGCAACGCCGGATCCTTAACCCACTGAGTAAGGCCAGGGATCGAACCCTCAACCTCATGGTTCCTAGTCAGATTCATTTCCGCTGAGCCACAACGGGAACTCCTCGCTAGGTGTTTTTTTGAATGAGCACATGAATGTGTGAACACCGCGTGTTTGGAAACATGGACCAGTGGCGTGGAATTTCATCACTGCCAGAACACAGCATGTCTGAATGAACGAATCGTGCTAAAGTCCTTTTCCTCCTGAGGGTCCCTCTGCCCCTTCGCCCACCCTTGGCCCTTCGGTCTGCAGAAGGCAGCCCACTTTTCCATGTGAACTGCCTGTCCCTCTGGGTCGGGGACGGGGCTGTCGCTCCCGGCTTGAGGAGCGCATCTCCAGCTCTTCCTGAGTTCCCCTGTCCTCCTGGACCCTGCTGGCCCGGCTGCAGGAGGTGGTGGTGGCAGGAAACTGAGCAATGAGCCCCCTCTCCTTTTGTCACCCAAATCAGGCCGGCCACGCATTCAGGGGACCGCAAGAGGCTTCCTCACCATCCGGCCTGACTGCCCCTGCTCCAGGCGCATATTTCAGAGTTGAAAGGAAAGGTGAGAGGTGGGTTTGGTGAGCACCGGATAACCCCGGGAGGAACTGCGAAGTACTATAAACAGCGTCACGTCAAGCCGAGATTTAGCATCAGATCAGACTTGAGCGCGAGGAAACGGGGCTGTGACAGGGAGACGCTTCCTCCCAGACGAATGTCCGGAGGTGTCTGGAGAAGGGCGGTGATGACAGGCAGAAGGCTTAGCCGGTAGGAAGGGGCTGCCTCTGGGCTGCAGATTTCTTCACGTGCGGCTGAGGGGGAGCCTGAGGGGAGGGGGCGGGGGCAGGCAGAGGAGAGCTGTGTCCTTGTCCTGTTTGTGGGCAACACAGGTGGGGCCACCGCCGACCGAGGCAGAGCAAGGACACCCCCGGGAGCTCCCAGGGCCCACAGAGGACCTCAGCACCACCCCCCCACCTTCCGCAGAAAGACCCCCAACTCGGTTTAAATATTCTCGAAGCTGGAAAAACATGCCCCACCTTGCTCCCGCCCCTTACCAGACCCTCCTGGAAAGTCCTTGCTCTGGTGACTTCAGAAACCTTTGGGAAAGGCTCCACGGCATGGTCTGAACATTTCGGGAAACATCTGTCCTGCAGCGATGAGTCTTAGGCCAAGGAGGTGCTTCCTTAGCGGGAGAGAGGTGCCAGATAAAGACGGAGACAGGAGCACATGCACCCTGGGGAGTCCCCAGGGTAAGTGTCGGAGCTGAGCTTGTACGCCTCCTGAGGTTACATACACCTATGCATCTTTGGGGTCCCCCTAAAGGAGTAAGCGCAGGAAGAGAGGTTTTCCCATCGTCCAGGTTCAGGCAGAACCCTTAACACACTTTGCCAGGCTGTTCCCCCTCCAGCTGGGAGCAAGTGGGTGCTCCTGGAGAGATCTGAATTCATCGGGCCGCTTTCCAATGACATCAGATTCCTCCAAACATCGCATGGATGCAGCGGGTGCCTGGGTGGCTCCTAGGAGTCCCTGAGTGTCCTGGGGCTGGGGCAGAGCACGTGAAAGTGCTGCCCTCTGGTCACCCAGGCCCCCCTGCTCCTGCCCACTGTCCCGTAAAGTCCCTCCTGAACGCGGTTCCTCATCTCTGGCCCTGACTTCTCTGTCCTCGGGGCTCAGAAGGAGCTCCAGCAGGCAGGAAGGGAAAGTCCTCATCGTGGTCCTCCAGGAACCGCGCCTCTGCACACACACGTGCACACCTGCGCACGCCGCACGCGGGGAAAGTCACAAGCATCATTGTCTGCCCCCTCCACCACCCACCAGCAGTTCTATGAGGGCAGAGGATCTGCCTGTGGCAGGGGATGTGTCCACAGTGGAACCCCTGTGCCAGCAGTGAAATCTGGCGCATACGGTAGGGGTTTCAGGCCATCACTGCAGGAACAGATGAATGGATGGTTAAGTTTTCTTAAAGCACCTCCGAGGGTGAGGAAGAAAAGCACTCCCATCTACTGAGCAGCCGCACCTGTCAGTGCAAAGCTTGATGCTTGATGCTTGACGCTCGCTTTACCTTCTGCAACCATGCTGTGACCGGGGGTCAGTGTGCCCACTTTGTGGGGGGAGGAAAAGGGCTCAGAGAGGGTGGAGAGTACGTAACTTGCCTGGTGAATGACACCCAGCCGGAAAAGTTAGGCGCAAGGGTACACATGCCGGGATGTCAGACCTCAAAGCCACACTGCTCCCCTCAAGCCGAACGCCTTCCTTTGAGGTCAGTAAAAAGAGTGAGTCCCAAGGCCCGGCCAAGCTGCCTCACTGATTCCCATCACCCCGGAAGCCCCGGACAGCGGACCTCGCTGGAAGAGTGGGGACAGGGCGGCTGAACGATGCTAAGACATGAACCCCTCCTCCTGTGGCTTGATGCACTCGAGGCTTATTTCTTGCTCACACCACGGTCTGTGCAAGTTGGGTGGCCCTCCCTGTTGGCTTTTCTCAAAAGGGGACTCTGTGTGTGGCTCCCGGGTTGCTGTAGAAGGGAACTAGAGGGCTGGGTGGGGTGGGAGCGCAAGATGCTTCTGAGGCCAGACTGAGAAGAAGGAAACTTCCGCCTGGTTCTCTGTGCCCCAGTCCCTGACGGTACCTGGCCGCAAGGAAGCCCGGCAGAGTCCTCCTGGGCTCAGAGGAGAACTAGCGCTGGGCACCGAGCCCCGGTCCCCGCACTCCTGTCCTCAGGTGGCCCTGTCCCACCCCTGAGCCTAAAGCCTCCCTCTGTACACCCTCCTCGGCCCTCAGAACCCTAGGAATACATACGGGGCCTCTCTCCCAGGGCCCAAAGCTGAGGCCATGGGCTCCGCTGGGCCCCAGCTGACACTCAAGACGCTGACAGGCAAATACAACGGGTGTGAGCAGTGCTCAGCCCACCGATGCCATTCAAGAAAAATTTATCTAATTTCTGCTTTATTTTTACTGTAGCATTATCATTACCTGAGATATTATACATGCATCTGTTTACATATAACACATGCAAATATTACCATGTGTATAAATATGTACAATAGAACATACACACTGCTTCTCCATTCCCCTCTCCATCTTACTTGAATGAAACCTCCCTGGGGAAAAAAGTTTTGTCTGCTGTGTTTACTGCTTTATCCGCACATTTCCTCCCATGAGGACAGCGTTTGGCAAGTCCTGGGTGCTTAATTAATTTTGGTGGAAAGGCTTTATTAGTTGCACAAAGAGGGAAAACGATGCCTAATGCACACACTGCCACATGGCTAGTTCTGGGTGGAGTTGAAGTTTAAAGTTTAAAGCCAAGAGTCAGAATTTAGAGCTCATACCGGGACCGCTCCACCCCCATCAGCACCAGGCTCCTCTGACGCAAAGCCATTCGTTTTCTTAAAGTTGAGAACCTGAGCCCAGCCCCTACCCTACTTTCCACGTGGCCTGTACCCCGTCCTTCTCCACACCTGTCTCAGGCCCTGCCCCCAGGCCAGCACCTGGCAGAGGATCGGGGTGCCTAAGACCTGCTCAGCGATGCCGCGAGGCCCCAGCAATGAACCTGGAGGTGAACTTTGGTAGACGGTCCAGCCAATGCTGATTCTCCACGAAGAAGAGAATTCTAACGAGAGGCCAAGAAACTCAGTTTGACAGCTTCCAACCCTCTCCTCGCCTCCTGAAATCTGACGCCAGACCAAGGTGCCAGACAGAGTGACTTGAGGTTGGCAACTCCTTCCTCCATCCTCGAGTCTAACACAGTGAGAGGATGGAGAAGGAAACGGGCTAAGTTCAGGGCTGGAAGCCCTGGCTGGGCCCCAGGGCTGTGTGATCTTGAGCAGCTGGCCCTTCTCTGGGCCTTGGCTCCCTTTGCAGAGAACAGACAGGCAGGGCCTCACAGCATTGACAGAAACACCAAGGATCGTCCACTTGAAAGGTCCACAGGAACGTGCTTTCTGCCAAGGCAGAGGTATGGGCAAGATGCTGGGGCCCCCAGAGCTGGAGGTCCCCGGCCAGAGGCAATCAGGGAGGCTTCTCAGAGGCTCAGGTGACCTTTGACCTAAGACGCCAAGGATGACCTGGATTTTTTTTTGGTTTTGGACAAGGCTAGAAAGGAAGGGTAAGGCAGACTGCATGAGCTTTAAAGCCAGGGCTTTCTCCTGGAGGCACTGGGAAGCCTGGGTGTGTTTTAAGCCATGTGCTCTTGGGCTACCTTTTGTCCCAAGATTAGGATCAAGTTAATCCCTGACTTACAGAAGACTAAAAATAACAGTGCCTTAAACCCATAAGAAGTTATCATCTTCCGGGAGTTCCCGTCGTGGCTTAGCAGTAACGAACCCTCCTAGTATCCATGAGGATGTGGGTCCCATCCCTGGCCTCACTCAGTGGGTTAGGGATCTGGCGTTGCTCGGATTCTGCGTCTCTGTGACTGTGACGTAGGCTGGTGGCTGCAACTCCAATTCAACCCCTCGCCTGGGAACTTCCATATGCCCCAAGTGTGGCCCTAAACAACAGCAGCAAAAAAGAAGTTATCATTTTCCAGAAAAGGAGTTCAGAAGCAGGCAGTCCAGGACTAGTAGGGCAGGTCTGTGGAGTCCCCAGGTGCCCAGGCTTGTGTTTCTGCTCCGTTCACCTCTGCGTGTGGCTTCCATCTTCAGTCTCACCTCATGGTCTAAGACTGCTGTTGGAGCACCAGCCTTCACATTTGTCTTCCTGGCAGCAGGGCAAATGAATGGTAATAGGACAGAAGAGACACCCCTCAGCACAGTCAGCTCTTTATAAAGCGCCTTCCTAGAAGTCGCACACACAACTCTCACTCGCGTCTTATCAGCCAGAATTTAGTCTTCTAGCCAGGCTAGCTGCCAACAAAAAAGAATCAGTGATGAAGTCTTTGTGTAGTAATTTGCCCTGCTACATATCAGAGCTCTGTAGCTAAAGGAGGTGGGACTGGATATCGGGCAGGCATCTGGCAGTCCCTGCTACAGAGGCTTTGGACTGCAAGGAACAGAATACCTGACACCCAGACTTTAATACCCCCTTGACAAGGAGTCTGGGGAAATATATTTGTCCCAGGGTTGGGCTGTAGACTCAACAATGACCTCAAGACCCAGAGTCTTTGTATCCTTCCTTCTGCTATCCTTAGGATATTGGATAGTAACAAAAGGAGTTATTATAAAATAGTAAAGGAATGTTTGTAAAGCACTTATGCTGCATAAAAATAAAATATGTTTAATGTATCACCTCAGAATCACAAAATGACTGCCCCAGCTCCACAAATCACATCCCATCCCTGTGTCATATGATGCAGGAAAGGAGGGAAGAGAGAAAAATGGCCCCTTGTGCCATTCTTCCCCCGACCCCCACACCCCACCCACACGCCTGGCATATGGAGGTGCCTGGGCCAGGGACTGAACTTGTACCAGAGCAGCGACTCAAGCTGCTGCAGTGACAACGCCAGATCCTCAGCCCTCTGAGCCACAAGGGAATTCCCTCCTCGTGCCATTCTAATCTGCTGTCAGGAAAGCAAGTCCATCTCAGAAGCACCCCTTCCCCCCTCGGACTTGCTCTTCTGTCTCACTGACCAGGGTTAGGCCGCACGTCCCAGGCCGGAGGCCCTGCCACCCAAACAAAACCAGAGCTGGTCCAAGAGCAAGGCCGAAGGGGACACGGTTGCTGAGCGGTAAGCCAACCTTACCGGCCACACTCTCAAAGAGAATGGAGGTTAGGGAGGCCGCCGAGACCAGGCCCTGGGGGAGATGCTGCGAGAGGGGGAGTCGGCCCCGCAGAGAACCGAAGAGCCACGTGGGCCCGGCACATTCGCCGTCATCTCCTGTTCAGCAAAACGGCTGCTCTTCCCGGGGCCCCGGACTGTAGCAGCCCAGCACTGGCCACGGCCACGGCCACGTGCACGCCTGTGGGCGGCCCCAGCTCAGGGACCGGTAACTGCATCAAGCACCCCCCTCCCTGCCATCAAGAGCACACTGTGCTCGTTCCCCGTCCCCGGGTGCGCGGGGGCTCCGGGCGAAGTGTGTCAGGAATTCTGTGTTTTCACCTGGGCCCGAGCTTCCCGATTTATCTTGCAATTTCATTAAACCCCGCGCCACATACCGCAGGCATATTTCTAATCTAACGGCCTGTTGCAGGGGCTCCGGGTCGGTACAGAGTGTTCTTTGCCTGGTTTTCTTTGGTCAAATCAAATAAGTCTTTGCCGCTCCCCCCGTGTCTCGCACGGTTCACCGAGATTAATAACATTTGAGATTCTGCCTATTAGGTATCGAAAGCAGCGAGCGAGGACCTTCTAGCCAATTCCAATTCCAGATACTGCGTGATGGAAACTATTTCTCCCCCGGCCCTGTTGCCAGCAACGAGCTGCTCTCTAACGGCTTAATTAGGATTCAAGATTGTGTCCAGAAACCCAGAGCCTCAGAAGGAGCCAAGCCGGCGTGTTTACAGACTTCTGTGTTCAGTTCATTTCTGGTTTTGTATTTTGCAGGAGGAGGGAAAAGGAAATGGCTGAGAGAGAGACAGACGGAGGGAGAGCGCGGTGGGTTTTTGGTAACAGGAGGAGGCTCCGAAAATATGGTGGAAAGGCGGTGAGTGGGCAGCCAGAGGGGGAGATGGGGACAGTGGGGAGGCAGAGAGAGGCAGGTCCTGAACCCCGGAGGTGGCTGGGACGCACCGCAGAGATCAGAGCAGTGACTGAGCTAGCTCTTGACCTGTCACACCTTGGCGACAAGAGGTTGTGAACCTGCTGGTGCTTGAGCTTGGGGAGGAGGCTTTTGTTTGAAAGCAGCAGAAACTCAGGTTCAATTCTTTCTCCAGTCCCTCCCAAAGGAGTAGCTTTGGCCAACTCACCTCCCTGCTCTGGGTGTTAGCTTCCTCATATGGGAATAATAATATTGTTTCTTGGAATTACTGTGACATTTATAAACGTATGAGGAAAGCATTGGGTGTTGCCATGACATGCAGTGGTAAATAGGAGTAGATACAAGTCGAATCTGAGTCCCTTGGACTTTTATGTCGCCCTGGAAACAATGTTGAAAACTTGCAGCTGGACAGTGGACAGGGTTCTAAGGAGCCGTCGGTACAATTTACTCTCTCTTGGCCTCAGTTGCCTCACCTATAAAATGGGTCAGTAATGATGTGGTTTAAAACAGACACGATGCACGTAGTACCCTTAGTTTACTGCCTGGCACCGTGGAGATGCTCGCACCTGGGGGTGGCAGGAAGTGGCTTGGTCAAAGGCCAGCACTGCACTGGGGAGGCATCTGAGGCCAAGAGCAGAGGAAGACACCCGCTGGTCCACGATGAATTAGTGTAAGAACCCAGCCAGGACTCACGTGGGTTTTTATTACTGGCCCTGAAAGTCAGCACCCATTTAAGGTGCATATAAAGAAATCAACAGAAGCATGAAACTTTGACAACAAGCTGGTGAGAGAGAATTCAGGAATTCAAAATAAACTTGAACATGGGGAGGGCAGATGCCAGAGGGGCGATTCTCCTGGGAATGTCAATTTACATCAGCTTCTCTCTCATCGGAACCGGAATCCTCAGTTAGGTCAGTTTCCTAATCACTCTTAGAAAGAGCCACTTTGCATCTGACCTTGTACTTCTCCGTCTCGGGATCCTCCGAGCCAGAGCTGTGTTTACCCGAGAGGACGTTCATGACAGACCTCTTAATAGCAAGACATTGAAAGCATCCTGTACGTCAGAGGGTTAGTTAAGCCGAGCATGGTAATCCAATTGGAGGCAGCTGTTAAAATTGACATCTGTAAAGAATTTTTAAGGAAACAGGAAAAATACTTACGGCAAAATGTGAAGGATAAGACACAAAAGGACACAAAACTGCATCCACAGTGATTCTGTCCATATAAAATAAGCGTGTGCATGTGTGCGTGTGTATGTTCAGTCTTTAGGAAAAAAAAGAGAGGAGAAAAACTATAACAAACGGACAGCACTGCTCATGTCAGAACGGTAGGATTACAGGGGATCCATTCTCCTCTATTTACTTATATATTTATATTTTTCTGCATTTTACGAATGTTCTGCAGTAAGCATATACGACTTTTACATCCAGAAGACGCCATCTAAGTGTTAAATCGCATAGGAAAGCCAAATGTAAAGTGGACCCCTCCAGCCCTTTACAGCCTGGTTCCTCACCCCTGCACAAAGCCACTCACATAAGGAAAGTCCACGTTCTAGCCTACCGTCCCATCCACGGTAAGTGACTCGCTCAGATCTTTCCTTTAGTGTCAAAGATGGCCAGGATACAGCGCCACTTTAAAGAGGAAAGAGAGGAGTTCGTGTTGTGGCTCAGTGAATTAGGTACCCAACATAGTGTCCATGAGGACGTGGGTTCAATCCCTGGCCTCGCTCATTGGGTTAAAGGATCCAGCGTTGCCTAAGCTGCCGTGTAAGTCGCAGACGCGGCTCAGATCCCGAGTTGCTGTGGTGTAGGCTGGCAGATGCAGCTCCGATTCAGCTCCTAGCCTGGGTACTTCCATATGCCACAGGCGTGGCCGCTAAAAAAAAAAAAAAGGAAAGAGAAAGTACGTTTTCAAAGGGTGCAAGGGAGTCAAGCTTCAGAACAAGCACAAAACACAATAAGAAAGCAGAAAGAGAGGGAAACAGAGTGATGTAAGGCAAAGGGGTCAAATTTCCAGTTGTAAGAAGAATAAGCTCTGAGGCTCTAACGTGCAGTGGGGGGAGTATAGATAACAGGAAGGTATTGCAGACATGGGGGTTGCTGAGACGTCGTCAGCATCGCCCCCCCTGCCCCCGCCACACACACACAAATTAACCATGTGAGGAATGGAGGTGTTAATGATCTTGGTTCTGGTGATCATTTGCAATGTCAAAATATATGTCAAATCATCACAGGCTACACTTTAAATATGTACAATTATATTTGTCAGTTATTTCCAATTATTCCTTAATAAAGTTAAATAAAACTTAAAAGGAAAAAAAACACCTGCAAAATTGTCAGCATTTTTGTTTCAATGATCTATTGCTGTGTAACAAAACATCCCAAAACGAAGCGCTCAAAACAACCTCAGTTTGTTAGCTGTCATCGTTCTGTGGGTCAGGAATTCAGCAGGACTCAGGTGGGTGGTTCTTGTGCTCCACACGGCCTAGGCAGGGGTCGCTCACTCAGATCTCTCCCCCCCCCATCTCCCCCCCACACACCACACTCACTCATGCAGCTCGAGCTACTTTTCAGCAAGCCGCTGGCTCCCCAGAGCACAGACGTGGTTGCTGCTGGGACTCTTGGGGTTGTGCCCAGAACTCACACTCTATTACTGTCCATTTTCTATTGGTCAAAGCCATCCAGGGCCAGGTCCGATTTCAGGAGAAAGGAGAGACACTACCTCTTAACGCTGGAGCAGGACCGTGCAGAGGGAGGGAGGACTTGCAGGTGACAGCATTTGGAGACGAGAACCACAGTTACCAAGTTCACCTTGGTCTGTTCATGGTAGGAAAAGAACAATATTTTTACATGCTTGTCACTCTGGTGCATCTGGAGCCAGGACAGAAGAGGCCTGAGCTGAGCTCTGGGTCCAAGCTCTGAGAGACATTGGCCCAAATCCCTGTTCCACCACTTACCAGTTAGCTAATAAACCTCTCTGAGCCTCATCTGCTGTTTGAGAGAATTAAAGTAAAATACCTAGTCCAGTGTCAGGCCAGCACAGCTACCCAGAAAACATGAGCGTGGCCACGCCTTTCTTAGGCCTTTGCTTTTACGTAAGCTTTGGGCAGTAGAAACCAAGAGTTCTGCCTTGTCAGGCCTTCCAGGATTATCAGGCCTCGGAGCAGACATTCTGGGCATGAAAGAAGAGCTAATGCTTTGGGCAGCCTAGCAAGTTTTCCCACCTTTCTGTTAATAGCCACTGAGGAAGTGAGCATGTGACCTAGGCCTGGCCAATCACAGTACCTCCTCCCTCTGGACCAAGGATTGGTTCAAGGGAGAACATGTGACTCAGGTAGAACCAATCAGAGTCCTGCCTGGGATTTCTAAGTCTGAGTGAGAGACTAGCCTTGTTTCTGGAGTCCAAGAGCTAGAAGCACGGGATGTTAGGACTCAAGTCAGCCGTCTTTCAAGCTGGACAGAGAATAAGAGGAAAATAAAAAGAGAGCCAGGGTCTTGGCAGCCCTGTAGATTAGCAGCCCATCCTTTAGTTTGAGGACCCAGCCACAGCTGCCACAAATGCCCTTTCTGCAGAAGCCAGGAAGAGTCGGGCTTCTGACATTTGCTAGCAAGTGTCCTAATACACATCTTGAGAGGCAGAGGGATGCTGGAGGGACTGACGGACAGAGAGGCAGAAGAGGAGGAAAGGGAAACACAGCAGCCACAAATAGGTCACTCCCGGGCCACTCAAACTGTTTAGGATAGCAGTGGAGTAAAAACCCAGCATCACTTTTTGTTTTCTTTTTAGGACCGCACCCGCAGCATATGGAGGTTCCCAGGCTAGGGGTCGAATCGGAGCTGTTGCTGCTGGCCACAGCCACAGCCACAGCAATGCCAGATCCGAGCCGCATCTGCAACCTATACCACAGCTCACGGTAACACCAGATCCTTAACCCACTGAGCAAGGCCAGGGATCGAACCTGCATCCCCATGGATGCTAATCGGGTTCACTTCCACCGAGCCATGACAGGAACGGAGACAGACGGACGCCGTTAATCACATAACAATTTCAGACCATGAGAGCTACTCAAGTGCTGCAAATAATCAAAAGTGATGTCATGGCAACATCTCCAAGACATAGTTTTTAGTGGATGCTAAGTGCCCAGCGGTAAAAGCAACCAAAGAAAGGAACAAAAACAGCAAAATCCATTCAAGCACACAGACACAGCGGACAATGGTATACAGAGTCCATGGGTGTATAAATGCATGGACACAAACCAAGCTGATTACAGTATCTTCTGAAAAGTGAAACACGGACTGATGCTGGATCCAGAAAGGGGTCAAAATGGACTTTAGTCTTGTCTGTAATGCATTCAGGTTTACAGATATATTACGTGGTATTCAAAAATAACCACGATGGAGTTCCCGTCGGGGCGCAGCGGAAACGAATCCGACTAGGAACCATGAGGTTGTGGGTTTGATCCCTGGCCTCGCTCAGTGGGTTAAGGATCCAATGTTGCCGTGAGCTGTGGTGTAGGTAACAGACGCGGCTTGGATCTGGCGTTGCTGTGGCTGTGGTGTAGGACGGCAGCTGTAGCTCCGACTGGACCCCTAGCCTGGGGACCTCCATCTGCCACAGGTGCGGCCCTGAAAAGCAAAACTAAAAATAAAAATAACCACCATGAACGTAAATGGGAATTCACATCAGTTTTATTGTGAGAGCACTGATTTCAACACTCTTAAAGTTGAGGAGACCAAGACCCAGAGAAGGCAAGCGAGCAGCCCAAGCCCGCACACGGCGGAGAGCTTGTGCTGAGCCCAGCAGAGTTCCAGCCCAGGATCTCCCTACCACGTTACACTGTCACCCCCAAGCCAAGGCCGCCAAACCGTCCTCTTAGCATTAGACAGTTCCCAGGGAGACGGAGACTCTGTGCCCTTCATGTCCCTCCTCCATCGCTTGTCATCATCCAGCTGCCTGGCCAGCATCAGGATGCAGGAGAAAGGGCACCGAGTGGGCAGCAGGCACCAGCTTGGGCTCTGCCTTCAACCTCCGGGTGGGCCCTTGGGTGAGGGCGCCACTGACTCAGTGATCTCCCTGCTCCCTTCCAATCTCAGGTGCTACCCTTCTCCGTGAACTTTGCCTGCGGCCAAGTCCATACTCAGCATACCCTCTGCGTGACCCTAGATCTTTGCCTCCTGTTCGTAATTAAGAGAAGAAACCACCAAATGAGCATATGCGGAAATATATGCAGCAATGAAGTCTTTTTTTTTTTTTTTAATGTGAACTATTTTGGCCTAATCCTTTTTTTTACGAAAAGAACGGCTAATATTTCATGGGAAGAGATACGATCTTGCTTTAATACAGTTAGCTTCAATTGACCTTGAACTGAATCTACAAATTTCTTAGAGGTGAACTCTTCATCGGCGCTTGATACACATTCACAGAGAAATGAACTGAGAAGATTCTTATTTAGATAACTAGTCCAACAGAGGATCCAAAATAAAGGCAGATGTCCAGGGCCCATGAGGAGAGTCACAGAATCGTGGAATCTTAGAATAACAGAGTTTTCGAGTGATAGAATTATAGAATCTTAGAGTTGAATCCAGGGCTAGAGGGGACTCCTAAGGTGAAAAAATGAAAGCTCTGAACTGTGAACTCGTGTTAAGGAAGTCATTATATAAAGGAAGCCAGGGACGGACTCGCTCATTTGGCAAAGCTCTCTTGCACCCTACTATGTGCCAGGCCCCAGGTGACACGGAGGATGCAGAGATGGGGTAACACAGACTCTGCCCTCAGTCCATCCCGTCTGGTTTCCTCTGGCTGGGGAAGATTCCGGAAAGATTTCCTCCAATCCATGCCCTTTTCCCCACCAAGCTGCTCTTTCCGGAGCCCCCATCCCCTCCTGGACCTTGAATCTGGATTTCAGAAGGCCACCAGGTACACAGTGGAGTTGCGCTGACACTGAGTGGGACCGCTGGATAGGCTTTTGGCAGGAACAATGGCAGAATGAAAGGAAAAATGAAATCTTAAGGGAACACAGGGAGATGCAGTAGTGTACATTTTCTTTCCCTATACATCCTGTTATTAGTCAACTAAAATGAGAATGATATTTGCTGCTCAGTGCATATCAGATTTTTTTTTTTTTTTTGGTGCCCGTAGGTCAAAATTTAAAAGAATACAAATATATGGGTTCAAACACTCATCGCCCACTACGCATCAGCTGTTACTGACTGCACTGGCTCCAGCTCTGGGTTGCCCCGTCAGTAAGCTCGTGGATCTGAGAGAATTTAGTAGATAACCTGTAGGGAAGACTTCTGTGACCAAATAAGTTTGGAAAATGCTACTTCCAAGTAAAGCTCAGCATGTTTCCTTACTACGGGGCTTCTCAGAGCATCTGTCAAGCTGAAGGTCATGGTAAATCTCCCTAGGGGCCACGCAGGATGCAGCTTGTCTCAATGTAACTTGACCACAGAGCCCTTTTGGAGAAACCCTGAACTGGGGCTGTAAAGCAAACACGATGAAGATGCGACTAACAAGTAAACACATCTGCAGTGTGACGGCAGATCCCCAGATCCTGGGAAAGCTGATGCTCTCGCCATCTTTTTCACCTTTGCACCCCCTGAGCCCCGCTCTGGGCTTTTTGGCCAGCTGTGGACAGCCACCGCCATCATCATTCCTCTGCTTTCTAATCTCTTTCTCACCTGTCGGTGGGGGGGCAGAGCCCTTGGTGGGCTCACCCCACTCTCTCCCCATGAGCCAGAGTAGACGTGGCCGAAGTGGGCAGGGACGGCATCCCCGCGGGGCAGAGCTCATGTGGGTCCGACACAGCTGATGGAAACCACGTTAAGGAATTCAGGCTTCCCCGGAAAAGCAGAGTCAGCCATTGCTGCAATATCAGGTCAATTCCCCTTTCCATGGAGACTTCCTTGGCTCACCCCTTCCCTTCACCTGGGTCTGTGCCCTAAGCACCCATCTCAGTGTGACCTCCCTACCTAAAAGTCCACCCCACCCTCTCTGCCCTCCCCCTGCTTCTTTTTCCTTTCGTCACCCCCTGACATGTGTCATAAAGTGCATTTTAACCTGACATCAAGGTTTGGTCACTGATGTACCCCCAGTACCCCTTGGGGTGACTGCACACAGCAGGCTTTCAGGAAATTGCGGACTGGGAGTTCCTGTTGTGGCACAACCAGTTATCCATGAGGATGCGGGTTCAATCCTTGGCCTTGATCAGTGGGCTAAGGTTCCAGCGTTGCCATAAGCTGTGGTGTAGGTCGCAGACGCGGGTCGGATCCCAGGTTGCTCTGGCTGGTGTAGGCTGGGAGCTGCAGCTCTGATTCGACCCCTAGCCTGGGAGCCTTCGTCTGCTCTAGGTGTGACCCTAAATTAAAAGAAAAGAAGCTGTGGACTGGTTGTTAAAGGATTTTAAGCAGAGGAGCAACAGAACTAGAGAATTCGTAGAGAGCCTGTTTAGAAGCCACTCCTCGTGCAGCTGTTCACAACACTGACTTCGTAAAGAAATGCATGATTCATAAAGGCAGGATTCCCTCTAAACACTGGCATCCACAGCATTGAGTGAGGAACTTAAAAAATCAGAAGACTTAGAGAACGTTTTGTCCAAACACCTCAAACGAGAAGTCCTAGGACTGTCTCTAATAAAATCATGCTTTCCAGGGTGGTCGACTCCTTTTTAGCACTTTGAGTTCACCGTGCGGACATCCTCCGCCTTCCTTTGGCCTCACACTTGACCCACTTCTCCCCTTTACAGGACCAGACTTCAGTTCCCGGCATGGCTCACTGGGACTAGTATCCTTGAGGACGTAGGTTCAATCCCTGGCCTCGCTCCGTGGGTTAAGAATCCGGCGTTGCCGTGAGCTGTGTTGTAAGTCAAAGACTCGGCTCGGACCCACATTGCTGTGGCTGTGGTGCAGACTGGCAGCTGTAGCTCCAATTTGACCCCTAGCCTGGGAACCTCCATATGTTGTGGGTGCGGCACTAAAAAGCCAAAAAAAAAAGGGGGGGGGAGTGTCAGGATAAGGGTAAGGCAGTGACAGCACCTGCCGCCCTTCTGTTTTGTCTCATTATTAAAAGCAGCTAACATGTGGAGTTCCCTGGTGGCCTAGGAGTTAAGGATTCAGCATTGTCACTGCTGTGGCATGGGTTTGATCCCTGGCCCAAGAACTTTGGTGTGCCACAGGTGCAACAACAACAACAAAAAAAATCAAGAATAGCTCAGATTTAATGAGCTCTTACTGTCTTCCAGGCAATGCCACGGTTATTTGGCACGATTCTTTGACACGTTTTCTCGTATTTAATCCTCACAACAAATCTATGAAGTGGGTCACACAGCTATTTCAATTTTATAACTGAGACCTTGAGGCCCAAGGTCATGGAGCTAGACTTGAGCCCTGGCTAACTCCAGGGCCCACGCTCTCACACACACTGCCTCCTGAAGGGACACACCATGATATGCCTTGGGAGCAGTGAAGTCAGATTCCAACCTTGAACTCTAGAAATTTCACCGCTTCTCAGCATGTAGCTGAGTTCCGTGTAACTGAGTTCCATTCTTGGCTACAGTCTTTCTTTTCAGGCACAGTGACCTGTGCAAGCAGCTTGAGCTCTTCCGGCCCCAGTTTCTCCAGCTGTAAGATGGAGCAATAATCAGACCTATTTTATGAGGTTATTGCCAAGGTGAACCAGAGGGTAAATTAGGCCTACCAAATGGCATGAACAGAATTCTCAGTAAATGACAGCTGTTATTTTTTTCCCAGTAGAAACCTCAGTATTTTCTTCTGTAAAACAGGGAGAAAAAAAAAATGCTCTCTCAAAGCATGTCTTGGTTGTAAGTGAGAAAGGACATGTAGATATTACCGTTTCCATAAAGAGAAGAAAGTAAAAGCTGAGAAAAGTTTATAAAGTTTTTCCCCCCTTTATACGGCCGCATCTGCAGCATATGGAGGTTCCCAGGCTAGGGGTCGAATCAGAGCTGTAGCTGCTCACCTACACCACAGCCACAGCAACGCCAGATCCAAGCCACATCTGTTACCTACACCGCAGCTCACGGCAATACCACTGAGTAAGGCCAGGGATGGAACCTGCATCCTCATGGATACTAGTCGGGTTCATTACTGCTGAGCCACAATGGGAGTTCCCAAATAGCTATTTTTAAAGAGCCACTTAAAAATAATTTTTCCAGCCAATTCAGAGACTTCTGACATTTGTTTTCTCCTGTGTCCCTGTATTCATTCTAGAATGGAAAAGCAGAAATGTAATTTGCTGAGTTGCAGCCCAAGCAGCACACGGAAGGGTGTAGACAGATGGATTTGGAACTGAGAGACAATCACTTAATAACTGGCATCGTCACCTTGAAGGCATCTCTCCCCCTCTCTGCTCAGTTTTCTCTTTTATAAAGACTTGGGTGTTCAGTTGAGCACTATATGCAATATCAAGAGAAAAGCGAAAACAATCGTAATTACTCTGATGCCTGGTAAAAGAAATTATAGTAAAACTAAATAGAATACAGCATGCTTGCTAATGACGTGGTTGACGTTAATAACACAGGAAGTGTTCTTAATGCATTGTTAATATAGTGAAATTACAGTGATAAATTCTGAACAGTTAAGTAGTATGGCCCCAGTTTTACTTAAAAATACATATGACAGCCTTTGAAAAAAAACTGAAAGATGTATATGAAAAATGAGAGCAATGGACATGTTTCTGAGGTAGGATTATAGGTGATTTCTAGTTCGTTTTCTGTTTTTTAATTTTTCTAAAATGAATGTCTTATGTCGTTTCGGGGGAAAAAGAAAAACTCTTAAAATATGTTTTTATCAAAGTGATAAGACTGCTTATCACCCAGTCCTTTCTAGCTGGAATATTCTGTGACGCATTAATTCATTCAGAATATATTTGCTGAGCACCTACTGCATAGCACACCCCCCAACCAGGCACTGGAGAGAAGTCAAATATGATTAAGATACTAATGGTACCTTACAACTTACAATCTAGAAGAGAATCAGACACCTCTTCTTCCTTTCTAAAAGGAAGTACTCTGCTCACAGCCCCAAACACAGCAGGTGTCCCTTCAGTGTACGTTGAACAAACGTTAGCTCAAAATCAAAGGGTAACGTTAGCTCAAAATCAAAGGGTAACGGGATACCTGAGGCAAGGGGCATGAATGGGGGGACAGCAGAGAAGGATCCAGAAGGAAATGAAAGCTCCAGAGGTGAGGGGCAAGAAGATGGGATGAAGGGAATTGGAAAGAGGTCCGACTGGATGGTGTCTGTGTGTTGGGCTTAGAACTGGACAGGCCTACTAGTTTCCTGCACTTTAGCAAAGACGCTCTTCCCACAGCTCCCAAAAGCACCCAAGGTGATCAGCAGTCCCCTGATTCCCAAAGGAGGTCAAGACTTCAAGGCTTTCCCTCTGTGCAGTCGTTCGAGTCAGCATCCCTTCTCACAGGAAGGAAATTAATGTCTTCTAAGCTTTCTTTCCATCTCAGCACTAGCTTAATGGACTAAGGCAGACCGGCCCCTGTGCAGAGGTTCCGCTCCGAATCCAAGGACCCTCCTCGTGAGACCTCAGGTGGCCACCCCTGGAAGGCGAGGAAGACCCACACCCCTTAATTAACAACCTGGGGCAAACTGGAAACAGCTGTGAATAATTAGACAATTTAAGTGCTGCGAAGGAGGAATAATTTCTGGAGCCTTTGTAATAAATCTTATGCTGTCTCAGTCCCTACGCTGGACCTGAACTTGATTTTTTTTTTCCAGGGGTGAGTTAGCACATTACTCATAAAAGAAACAGTATCCCTTTTGTTTGGCCTGGGTCTGTTTAATAACAAAAGAGCCTATCGCAATTACAGGGGCAGCGCGGTGACAAAGCAAGTGCCCCCATCTGACGGGGCTTACAGGCTCCGTGATGAGACGGGCAGCAGCTCCCTGACCCAGCTGTCCTGTCCAGCGTGGCTTGATTTCCACTCCAAAGGCTCGTCCCTTTCAATTGGCTCCAGATTTCGGAGGTTGCAGTGGAAAAGACGGAGTGTGTGTTCGCATCAAACAAGAAGGAGCTCGGCTCCGTGCAGGCTTGAACTTCGGCAGTATTCCAGGAGTCCGTTTATCCCACCGTATTTCTAAGATGGAGAGGAAAAAGCCTTATAGTGAAAGAGCAGGAAAGGAATAGAGGCGGCCCCTAGCTCAGTCCCCTTAGAGAGGAGAATCAAGGCCCGCGGAGAGGAACTGATGCAGCCGAAGCTACCGCTGCCTTTGTAGCAGAATCGGATCTAGAATCCAGCAGTCCGCTTTGGATTCGGCAAAGCAGGTTCCAGATGATTAAATGGTCAAAATCACTTAGAGTCCCTCAAAAAGGGACACACAGCAGCTATAGGAGCACACTGGGGAGATTCAGAGCGTGGTCTTTGGAGTCAGTCATGGGTTAACAGTCCTGGCTCTACCCCTTCCTAAATGAAATCTTGGGTAAGTTACTTGACCTCTTTGGTTCTCAGTTTACTCATCTGTGCAATGGGCATGGAATAGTTTCTAAGATCTGGTATGAGGATCAATGAGATCAAATCTCACTAAATGTAACTGCCTAGTTTACACTGACACCACACAGCTGAGCATGTCTGGGGAAAAGGCACACGAAGGGGGCTCTCCTGAACTCATGACTCAAGCCTCAGGTGGTCTCTTTGGGCCACCCTGCAATTCTTGGGAAACAGTTTTCTTCTTCCCTGTTGCCCCTTGCCTAGAAGGAAGGACAATTCCTTTCTTCGTCTCGAACTGCCAGCACCCCCTCATTCCTGCTTGGTTTCAGCTGACGGCCTTGCATTTATTTTATTTTACCAAAACAAAGTTGAAGCAACCAGAAAAGAACTTTCAACTGGCC
The DNA here is from genome assembly GCA_004024745.2 of Catagonus wagneri. Classification (NCBI taxonomy): domain Eukaryota; kingdom Metazoa; phylum Chordata; class Mammalia; order Artiodactyla; family Tayassuidae; genus Catagonus; species Catagonus wagneri. Next base: position 6,913,339 of record PVHT021183632.1, read on the forward strand.
CTCAGCAAAATCACCATCTACTTTTATTCATAGACTCTGCCTTTTCAACCCTGTTACAAAAGGATGAACGCCCGCACTCTGATTTAAGCTGTCTCTTCACCTTGTGCTGGATCAGAGTTCAGAGAAGCTAAGCTCTTGGCCCAAGGTTAACAGAGAGTGAATAGTAGAGCTAAAATTTTAATCTCTGAGAAGATTAAGCTCTGGGAGATCTTATCCTCAGTACCCAGCAGAGAGCCTGGCCTGGGGCAGACGCTCAGTCGATGCCTGTGATCAATGAATGAATGAATGAATGAATGAATGACTTATGGATCCCATGGGCTTGGCATGATTCAAGTGATTTACTAGCTGCAGCTCCCCAGCTCTCCCTCCCCATCACCCAAGAGCAGAGGTCTCAGGTGTGTATAAGATCGAAGAGTGGAACCTCTTGCATAAATGGCCAGGGAAATTTGCCACATGTCCACAGCCCTGCAAGGGGTGGGTGGGGGGATCCACCTTCTAGAATCTGGTAAACCTGGTTGAGCTTTGTGTTCCTCATAAGGGAACATCTGAAACTGACACATTAACCTAAAAACAAGTACAGGTCCAGTGAAACTTGCAAAGTCCATTTGTAGAGACAGTTCATGATTCAGTGGGCAGAGGATCCCTACAGGAAAATGTTCCTATGAGCAATGAGGTTGCAATCAAAAATTACAAACCACGTGAAGAAATGAATCACCTGGAGGATAAACAAGAGGCTTAGCAACCCAAGAACCGAAGAGGAGAATAATCTAAAAGTGACTATTTAAAAATATTGCGCTATATCATATTGACAGAAATGGTTCAATCTGAGTTCATTTTTCTAAAGGGGAATGAATAGGATTACAGGCTCAACCAGCTACAGATCATCAGACCTAGAAAAAACCCTCCAGGTTTTACAAACCTCAATCATTAGCATACAAGTTTTGCAACATGGACAATGAATGAATTTAAATTATCTATTTTTTTTCTTTAAATTGCTTCACTTAAAAAATTTTGCTGGAGTTCCCATTGTGGCTCAGTGGTAATGAACCCAACTGGGGAGGCAAGTTCGATCCCTGGCCTCTCTCGTTGGGTTAGGATCTGGCATTGCCGTGAGCTGTGGTGTAGGTCACAGACATGGCTTGGGATCCCAAGTTGCTGTGGCTGTGGTGTAGGCCAGCAGTTGCAGCTCCAATTTGACCCCTAGCCTGGGAATTTCCATATGCCATGGTGAGACCCTAAAAAAGACCAAAAAAAAAAAAGTAATTTAATTTAAAGGGAAATCATAATGGTGTATAATACCCACAAAGTCATGGGTTTGATGTGCCAGTTATGTCGTTTTATTAAACATTAAAAAAAGTATATAATTATAACTTTAAAGACAGTTGTCCATGTTCTGAAAATAGCCCCTACACCACCAGCAGTGCATCAACCAAACTTTAGAAAAAATTAAGCTAGAGAAACTCCCCCTTTTTTTCCAACAGGGAAGTAAAACTTTGCCAGGGATGAAAGAGCAAATCAAGGCAGAGCTGGGACTTGAACCCAGATACCTGCCTCTCGGTGCAGGGGACTGTGTTCTGTGTTCAGCATCATGTCGCCACCATTCACATCTTTTTACATAACTTTTAAATCTGTTTGCAAAAGTCAGACATCCTTTATGCATTTTCCAAAATAAATATATAAATGGCCTGAAAAGAGGGGGAAGTGTTTTCCACCAGACATTTATTACAGCTCGGTAAATTAAACCTATTTACATGCTGATGAGATGGGGCGTGAGCAGCAGTCCTTCTCAGTGAGTGAAGATGCAAGTCTGAGTGGAATGTATTCAAGCAATAGTATCGCTAAAGTCACAGTTTATTGAGGAGCTCAAAGGGCTTCACTTATAGGAAGCCATTCATGACACTTTGAAAGAAATTAAATGAGAGAGATTTCCTCTACGTCTGAAATATTCCTCATCAATCTAAACTGCAGCCTGCTTGCTTTGAACAACTGCAAAGCAAGAGAGATGTTGAGAGCCTTATTTTTTTTTTTTTTCCAGTTAGCTGGGAGCAAAATTGTCAGCCCCACTCACGCACTTCAACTCCACGTCTCCATTCCCACCACTGTTCCGTCTATGAAGATTCCAAATAAAACATCTCAAGGTAAGTGATCAGACTCCACGGAGCATCATCCAAGACTCCTCTCAGAACTCACAGCCCACCACTTCCCACCACATGTACTCACTGGGCTTATTCCTGTGTTTGTACAAGATAGGAAGGTGCCAGCTGCTAAAACAAATACATCCCAGAAGTTCAATGGCATGGTGCAGCAGGACTTCTCCTTTAGCAGTTCAGTGTGAGTATTTGGGTTTGGTGAGCAGTCCCTCCCCGTGATGATTCAAGTCATTTCCATCTTGTGTTTCTGCCGTCTCTTGGAACTTGAGATCCTCTAAATCTAACCATCAGACAGAGGGAGAATTCAAGGTCATGGTATGCCCCTTTCTTAATCATCAGCCCAGGGTTTAACAAACATCACTTGTGCTCACATTCCACCAGCAAGAACAGCCATTTGGCATCTTCCAGATGGAAAGAAGGCTGGAATACGCAGTCACCATGCAAACAATCCTCCTTGCCCTTCCTCCTGCTGCACATTCTTCACCTCCTGATCTCTAATTCATTGTTCAAGGCCCTATTCATCTTTCAAATACCACCTCTTCTGCAAAGCCGTCGCTATTGTCCCAAACAGGACAGCCGCATTCAGGTACGGCAAAATGTTTTATTCTGAATTCATTTCGGACTTACAGAAAAGTCAGGGATATGACGTACAGCCTGGTGACTGGATCAAAGATTTGAAAGTTGCTAAATGTCTTACATAGGGGAGTTCCCTCGTGATTCAGCAGGTTAAGGATCTGGCATTGTCACTGCTGTGGCTCTGGTTACAGCTGTAGTGTGAGTTCGATCCCTGGTCTGGGAATTTCCACGTGCTAAAAAAAAAAAAAAAGAGTTAGATATGAAAAATGTTCATCACAAGACAGAAATTGTAACTGTGTGATGACAGATGTTAACTAGATGTTAACCATGGTGATTATTTTGCCATGTATACAAATAATGAGTCATTATGTTGTATACATCTAATATAGTTAAATCTCTATGTAAACAAACAAATAAAAAGAAAGGTTCTCCAACCAAGATTGCTTTACCCTGCAAGGCTCTCATTCAGATTTGAAGGAGAAATCAAAACCTTTACAGATAAGCAAAAGCTAAGAGATTTCTGCAACACCAAACCAGCTTTACAACAAATCTTAAAGGAACTTCTCTAGTCAGAAAAGAAAAGGCCACAACCAGAAACAAAAACACCACAAATGACAAGGCTCACCAGGAAAGGCATATATACAGTAAAGATACTAAATCATCCATGCACAATTCTTTTTCTCAAGTGCGCACGGAATATTTTCTAAGATTCATCACATCCTGGGCTACAAATCAAGCCTCAGTAACTTTAAGAAAATTGAAATCATATCAAGCATCTTCTCTGACCACAATGCTATACGACTGGAAATCAACAACAAGAAAAAGATGGCCAAAAATACAAACACGTGGAGACTAAACAACACGCTACTAAACAACCAATGGATCACTGAAGAAATCAAAGAGGAAATTAAAAAATACCTAGAAGCAAATGACAACAAAGATACGACACTCCAAAACCTCTGGGATGCAGCAAAAGCAGTTCTAAGAGGAAAGTA